>JADRCD010204489.1:0-18138 GCA_019843815.1 Montemys delectorum | reverse complement strand
CTCTTATTCCAACACAGCCTCCTCAGCCCCATCTGGAGTCATCCTGGGAGCTGAAGCCCTCAGAGGAGATCAATTCAAGGACAGCTTTACTTCCCCTCCACAAAGCCTTCCTCCGGCCCTAAGTGGGGGGTGGGGTGAATTAACTGGCCAGAAGGAGAGGAGAAAGCATATATGTGGGACTGCCAACAGCACCGAAGCCCAAAACCCAAAAACACACAACCCCACAGACCACCCAGCCATAACCGCCATCCTTAATCATAGGCGTTTCTTATCATTTAATAAAAAGATTAATAAAAAAAATACTGAAAAGTTATTTTCTCATCTTGTATTTGTAAAGATAATAGAATTCAGAAGTTTCTTAGAAAACCATCCAGAAATCGCCCTCCAGTTTCCGCTCCTTTTGCTGAAGACCCCTGCTGTTCCTGAAGTAGCCAAGCCTCGGACCTACCCTACCTGCCTGCGGGGTCTTGAAGGTCTTAGTTTTCAAACAAAGAGCTCACCTTTTCACTCATTATTTCCCTGGCAGACAAAAGGGAAAGCGCACGTGAAGAGTGCCATGGTTATGTGGTGCACCTTGGCAAACTGTCCCCGTTGGGAGCGCCAAGATGATTAGTGCTAAGACCACTTTGCACAGGGGAGTTGCGAAGGCAGATCAGACTCGGGGATGCTGGGAAGGCTGCCTTGTTACCAGAGGGTGACCCATGCTGCAGAGTGTTCCAGAGATGCAGAGAAGAAAGAGGTGCTGAAGTGTGCTTCCTCCACTTACCTGCCGCCCCCACCCCCACCCCCACCCCCACCCCCATCCTCCACGCTGCCTGCTCAGTAAGAGCCTGGGGCTGTGTCTCTTACCCAGTCTTATCTTTCCTTATCTACTGTTTCTACTTCTGAAACCTCAAATGTTTGTTCTCCCTCCTCCTCTCCCCATGCCTGTCACCTCCTCTCAGAGGCCTTCCTTGACCGGTGGCACCTTTTCCTCAGATCCTTTTTTAACAAAGCAGCATCATGCTGCAGTTGCTCAGGACCCTGCCTAGTCACGGCTTGCAGGCTTTCCCCACCCACTTAGAGGAAGCAGCTGCCCTACCCCTAGCTTGAGTCTAAGTGCCGAAGGCCAGACACCTGACCCATTTGGAAGTCTCCCCACCACATTAGAAAACCTTCTGAGCTGTGAGCTATTTGCTGGCCCCTTCTCAGTGTCCAGTATCCACCTTCACCAAAGACAGCGGAACAGCATGCGTCTCCTTTCCTCGGAGAATGTGATAGAAGGTGACGAGTCAGATTCAGAGACTGAATTGCTGGGCCTGGGCTTCCAGAGAACTCCACAATGACCTAACTAACGTCCACATGTTCTGTCCTCCGGAATGTCGGGAGAGGTGACCACTCACTCAGAGCCAGTGTCTGAACTGCAAGCTCCACAATGGTGATATAAGCAGCCCTTACAAGGAACTGCTCTGTGACTCAGTTTCTCCAATGTGCCCTGACCTCATGGTTGGATATGGTGTATGCAGGACACTAATACAGTACCCCCTCCAAATCATGTTTTGTTTTACAATTGTATACATATATGTATAGTATGGTTTGTATATGTGTGTGTATGTATGTATATGTATATGTATATGGTTTGTATACATATGCAATATGGTTTGTTTTGATTACATGTTCACTCATGTCCACAATGTTTTTTTTTTAATATTTGTAAATTACATGTTTGAGAAGAGGTGTTGTGGATGTGAGTACAGGTGCCCTTGGAGGCCAAAGATGTCCAATCACCCGGAATTGGAATTACAGGCAGTTGCAATCTGGGTGCTAAGGAGTGAACCCAGGTCCTCTGCAAGAGCTATATGCACTCTTAGCCACTAAGCCACCTCTCCAGGCCCAAATGTACTATTTTACCACTGCATACATGTGCACAATGTATTTTGCTCAAACTGACCTCCCATCATGGTATCTTTCATTTGTCTACTTACCACTGAAAGAAAGTTGAGCTACTCCTGTACAATCTGGCACACCCTGGAGCCTCCTCTGCCCTCCGTGTCCAGTTCTCTCACCTCAAGCCCTGTCCATGAGTTCATCCAACACAGGGGAAGGAGAGCGGAGGGCCTCTTCTCCCCAGTGTTGCCATGAGTTGTTTCCTGTGCAATAATTTGAGTAGTGGCAACTGCTCTCATAGGAGTTAAGTGAGTTCAGCTATTTGTCCCTCTCCAGTCAGTTGAACTTGGGCCTTTGATCAGTAGCAGCGTGAGTGACTATATTCCCTACTCCAGTAATTACCTGAGGCTATTTTGATAGGGATCAGAGGAAGCCCTCCTTGTGCTGAAGTTCCCTGTAGCCATAAAAAATATTGTGAGAATCTATCTTTTTCCATATTTTGTTTTGTTACCTACTGTGTCATAATAGGGCACTCCCAGATTTAGGGAACTTAAAACAATAATAGATGATTATATCTTATGGCTTTGTAAGTCTGGCATTTAGATCAAGCTCAGCTAAGTGGTCCTTTCACCCCATACAACATTGGCTAAAGTTTCCCAATGATGTCCAGCTTGTGGCTCAAGCAGGATGGACAACTCAAAATGACTTTAATATACCTACATTTCTCCTGAGGTAAGAGACTGGAATCATGTGGGTAACTCTCCCCTTCTGTGTGGTAGTCTTGAGGTCTTAAGATGGTTTTTCTCTAATAGAGGGGTTCAGGGCTTCTTAAAGGTCAGCTCAGATGGAAGCTGGAAGTTATCTCAGAGGCTTGGCCTGGTCCTCACACTTGACTTCGGATGCATTCATTTGTCGGTTCAGTCATGGGCCAGCCAAACATCAGAGCAGATTCCTTCTATCAAAAGAGACAAGTCTAATACCTCACCTGTAGTACTCTTGCCTATGAGAACAAAGGGGCGGGGTGGGTGTATCCCTGGGATAAAGGGAGCCAGGGAGAGTTTCCTGAGGTGAAGACAGGAGTTTGGGACCTGTCTAAAGCTCCCTCCAAAGGAATGAAGCATCCCCCTCCACTCCCAGACACTTCTGTCCATCCCAAACCTAGCTGGGCCTGGATACATCTCAGGTATGATTCTCACTGAAGAATTCAAAATCTAGCCTGTGATCTAAAACATACTCTGCACAACACCTGACCATCTTCTAGAACCTTCTACTAGCCTTGTCCCTTGATCATCCCACCTGTCACTTTGTGGGCCCTTCCTTTGAAGCAGGGGCTTTGCAGTCAGAGCTGTACTGTCTTCTAAGTGAGGAAACTGAGACCTGTAGGACTCATGCGACACACCCGAGCTCCAGAGGTCCAACTCAAAAGGCTTTAAGCCCCGTGCTAGACGTTTCATGTTATCAACTTACCCATAGTGTATGCCTAGATCTTATAGGCATCGTCAGGGAGAGGGAAGGCTAGAAACCCTCAGACTGCTGTCAAGAACTCCCTCAGAAAGCAGAAAAGAGGAGAAGGAAACCAGTAATCCTAAATCCTTAAAGAAAGAAAAGCCAGAAATCTTTGTTTAAAAGGTGATAGAGCTAGGCTGTAATCCCAGCTACCCATAAGACTTAGGCAAGAGGATTACAAATTCAAGGCTAGCCTGGACAACTTAGTAAGACCTTTTCTCCAATTGTTACAACTTTTAAACGGCTGGAGGCATAGCTTGGTGGTAAGGCATTTGTTTATCACATAAAGCGCCAGCATCAGTCCCCAACGTCACAAAAGGAAGGAGTTACAGTCAAGGTGTTTTTATTTCATCTATGCCAGGGCATGCATCGTAGTGAGCAGGTTAGCTGGATGGTGAGGGTAAGTCAGAAGCAGAGGAGTGAGAACTGCCCAGTCCTTCTGATAATGTGAAAGCACAATCACCACACCCCGCTTAACTGGAAGTTAGACTCTGACAATTTCACTTCTGTGGAATGCAGCAGCAAATCCGGAAGTGAAAAGGACCTTTGAAAACCAAAAATAGCTGACAAAGACTGAACCAGTCTCTTCGAGGAGCCTGGCTGGACTGTATTGAACAGAATACTTGAGAGGTTTGGCCTGTGGTCTAGTCAAGGGCCTCGAAGAGCAAGGCGCGACAGGTGAAACGTTCCTGGAGAGAAAGGCAAGCAGCCTAGCCATGGAGAATAGTGAGATCAGATAGACACCGTCTGTCACTCCACGACAGGGAAGTATTAAAATACATCAGCATACAGTGACTGGTGCTTTATCAAGACCACGCACACATTACGTCATATCTCTACAGGAGGCTGGGAAGTAGGTACCCAAGCAGAAAACAAACACTCAGGGGCTTCGTGGCTTTGCCATGACCACACGAGTCAGTCTGGAGCTGGGAGGGACCCTGCTCTTAAGATGTCCAGCAAGTTTCTCATGATGTTCTGTGCCTTGACCCCTGTACTCCATGATATCCCCCCTTTTCATAGTGGTGACCATGACTCATCAAAAAAAGACTGGTCTCTGTCTAGCAAACTGTTTAAAAAAAAAGATAGGGAAGTAGGTAATATTTTTTATATTAAAAATAGAAAATTGACATTTGGGATAAAGTTCAGCTTTCTGGTATCACGTATTTTATAAAGTCCCACCCCTTACCGCTTACCCCTAACCTAACCGCAGGGATACTGTGACAGCTCAGCGTGGTGCCTCCTGAGTTCTGCCAGCATTTCCGTCTTCAGTTTCACTGTCTGGATTCTCTTCTCACCTCTCCGCCTCCCCATGCTCGTCCAGCTCTGAGCTGGGTCTCTGCCTCCTCATGCTCGTCCAGCTCTGAGCTGGGTCTCTGCCTCCCCATGCTCGTCTGGCTCTGAGTTGGGTCTCTGCCTCCTGTTTTGACCCCTTAAATGTATCTTCTGCTCTAATCATTGTGACTAATCCTAGAGGCACCATGGTCCAGTTCCTCACTCCAGCACCCAACTCCTGACCCCTCCTCAGCCCGCCTCGCCATTCCCTGCTCTATATAGGGGCTTCTGCAATGTCAAGGCTTGAAGGCTTCTCCCAAGTCTAACGGCCTCTGACTAAAACACTCTTTATCTAGCCTTTGCTTTCAGCAAGTCTCTAAAAACCCGAGTATATTTTTCATCCACTCACCTTCTTGATGTCTTCATAGGATGGCCGTGCCCCTGTGCTTGCTCTGTATCAACTAGGACATTCATGTTGTAACTACCAGAGCAGAACAGCTGAGAACAGGGGTAAAGGTGGGGTTTCCTCCCAAGAAGCCTGGGGGTAGATGGATCCCCAGTTGGTGTGTCGATGCCGCAGTTCTAGATTAGCACCTCTAAAATTCTCCTGGCCCTCTCCAAGATGTCTGTAGTACCTCCAAGCTCCCATGACAGCATTGAAGATCAAAAAAGTAAATTAGCTCATAAGACCACCACAACAAAGTACCACTGACCAGGAAACTCAAACAATAAGAATTTACCTTACAGTTATGATGGCTGGAAGTCCAATACCAGGGTGTTGGCAGGCCTGGTTTCTTCTGGAGCTTCCCTCCCTGCCTCATAGATACTTGTTTCTCTCTCTCTCCCTCTCCCTCTCTCTCTGTCCCTCTCCCCCCCCCCTTTCTCCTTCTCTCTGTAATGTCTAAATGCCCAGTTCTTGTAAGAATCCAGTTACACTGGATCAAGGCCTAGCCTAATGGCCTCACTTTAACCTAGTTATCTCCCTGAACATCTTACTTACTCACATTCTGAAGCGCTGCAAGTTGGGACTTAAATATATGAACTAGGGGGCCACACAATTCCAACATGACAAAGATTCCATAATGGGAGCCTTCTCTGGGATGTCTTTTCAGGTAAAAGGTCTTTCCTAGAACCTTCCAGTAGACTGTCAGAACAGGCTCTAATAGCCTGCCCTTTCCTATGAACGCTCGTCCACACTGAGGAGCGAGGATGCACAATGGTGGGAAGGGTCACAGAGTGAGTTCTACCAATCTGTCTTGCCAGACTGTGCTCCTACGCTGGCCTGGCGGAGCTGTCTGCTTAGTGTTACTCCCAGGGTTAGCAGGTCACATGTACCTCTCCCACTAACTCTCTGAAGCAGAGTTGAGTGCCCCAGCCATCTAAGTACCCCAACATGGCCAGCACAGTGCCTGGTTCAAAGTGAACGTTCAACTACTACCCACAGAAGGAAAAAACAAATAGAATTTAATGAACTAGATGAACCTGTTTGCGTTACACTTGATCACAGTATTAAATCTTGTTCGTATGTTTGGCTTGCATAGTCTGTGGATCATACCTTTAAGTAATTGTGAGGTGCATGACTGATGAAACTGCTGTTACAATCAAGTTCTGTGAGCTCAGTCTCCTCTGCATCTGCATTGCTGTATGAATTTTTGTTGAGTGAATAAACAGATAATGGATGAATGAGTTGAAGTAGAAAAATGTGTTAAGTCATATGATCTAAGAAGTTACAGTTTCTAGAAAACACAGTCCTCTGGAACTGGCATCAGTCTTGCTAGTGCTCACAAAGCTGGGTGCCAGATAGTGTATCTGTTTCTATTTGTAATAAAGAATGATCCAGATGACCAGCCAATAGTCTTAAGGCTGTCATGCTAAGAGCAAATCAACATGAAGTGTTTCCACTTGACATGATCCTTGAGTTTGGCTCAGAGGAGGGACAGGACATTCTGGATACTCAGAGACCTGCTGGCTTCCACCTAGCATGCACTGCTTTTGCTACCCCAAACCCCACATATTTAATCTTTGGCATTCTATAGAACAGAGGAGAATAAAAGCACCTAATTAGTGAACAGCATTAGTTGTGGGGGTGACTGATCTGGTAGTGGTTCCCCAAATTCTGACCACCTACCCCCAGTCTTAGAGAGACTGGTGATTTCCAGAAAAGTCATGCTTCTTTCTTTGCATCAGAGGCACAGGACTCAAGACAGCTGAGGTACAAATCATGCAGGCGAATGAGAGGCCACGGAGGCAGAGACTCAAGAGTCACTGCAAGTAACCAACCAGGTTCCCAGAGGCAGTGTATTTTGGCACCATGAGACAAACTTTGCAACTGAGAGTTGAGTCTCCTCTCACCCTATTTCAGACCCAAAGGACTCTTCCTCCCTCGCACCATTCAAATAATGAGGTTCAATTAAAACATTCAGGTTCAATTAGTGTGTTAGGGCCTCAGAGGCTGGCTCAGGGCAAAATATTTTCTGTGAGTAACTTAAGAGAAACTAGCACTGTTCTGGACCAGTATGGCAGCATGCAGGGGCAAAAGACAACTTGATCTGCAACCAATGTGTGTATCACAGAAGAGCTGAACAAGATGGCACTTGTGTGTATTCATGCTCTAGCCATGCCTGTTCCCTGGGCCCCAAGGGCTTTCCTAACAGCCAGGAGAAGGAATTGCATGCTAGGGTGTTTTCCTAACAAATTGTGACTTTTTCTTCTTTCTTTAAGGCATTGGTAGCCCAGAATTTTTCTGGAAAAAATATGTATATAACCTGTTACTATAATGATGGTTTTTTTTAATTGTACCAATAAACTAGGTCTTAACACATTAATGCAAATACATTAGCCAAACACATTATAATAAACTATTGTTAGGAGAAAATTATCCTGGCAATACCTGTATCTAGAAATTCTGTCATTGGGATTATTGCCAAAGCATGGTAGATTCCCAGTTCTTTATGATGCCCCACTGCTGTGCATGAACTTGCTCCCCTCTGTTGGCTGCCAACATAATCACTAACTTTACTTTGATGTTCTCTGTCCTTCCCTCTCCCTCCCTCCCTCCTTCCCTCCCTCCCTCCCTTCAGGATCTTATGTAGCCCAGGTTGGTTTCAAACTCTATGCTGTCAAGAATGGCTTTGAACTCCTAATCCTTCTACCTCCTCCCAAGTGCTTGGGGTGCAGGTATGTGCTACTACACACAACCATTCTCTGCTTTCATGGCTTTGATTCCCTCACACACTAAGCACATTGCTATCTGGAATCCCATTACCTGGAATGCTGCTAATTGGCATCCCACAGATCAAAGGCACAGTGACTTTGAGTCATTTAGAAAAATATCTGAGTGCATTCACAATAGTTTAATGTTAGCATCTGAAATGGATTCTGTAGAAGTTGTTTTCATGTTACTCCAAGTGTATTAATAATTTGTGAAATAATACATTCTAATAATCAAGATGATGTGGACAATCTGGAATGAATAATAGAATGAAACCAATAAGATAAACAGGTGGGAACTCATGTAATTAATACATAGTCTGCCATCTGAAGGCAACTTAGCAGAAGAACCTAGAGTTAGCAGTCCCTCTGGGGAAGCCAGGGGGATGTGGCCAACAATCTCTGCCACGTTTGGTGTTTCTGCAACAGTGTCCTTATCCAACAGCACCTGTTATTATTGTTTTTTAAGTGTCCAAATAAAAAAGGAAGCAGTCTCACTCTGTACCTAGCTGGTCTGTCCAGGTCTACGGTGGACTATGTTTTGTTACGGAGGCCTCATCTGAATGGGAAGGGAGCTAAGGATGTTTCCTTTGGCAACTCCAATATAATAGCTGTCTGCAAATAGCTGAGGGATATCAAATGAGAGAAGCATGACATTTAACTATGTAGCACCAGAACCCAGAACTAAGCGTCATGATTAGAAATGGCATGTGTCAGCGCCATACGAGATAAGACTTTCTACAATGTTTATGATGATCAATACTTCAATGAACTTGAGCAGAGGCCAACATTTGGGCAGGAGACTTCTAAGACAAAGTGATTTCTATTCTTTGCCCTGTGGTAGGAGTTTAGATCTTTTATTGCACTATGGTTTTTCCATGGTCTGCCACACATTTTCATGTTCTCTTTTGTAGGTATGACACATTTTACAGTGAAAAACTATTGACGAGGTTCTAAGATAAGCGGTGAACTTCACGTCACTATGAGGGGTCAAAAAGGAGCTGGTGGCACTGGGTGAGAGACTAAAGAAATGACGTTGAGGTTCACTCGTCTCCAAGATCCTGAGGCATACACAGGCAATTCTTATAGCAAAGTTCTTCTAAAGTGTGGAGACAACAGACTTTAATTAACTTCCTGGGAGGCGCAAAATGAGTGTTGCTGGTATGTAGTAGACTATGACCCCGTGTCTCTATCAAAGTGCCGATGGTTTTATAGGCTAATATACAAGAGAAAGAGATAAACAAAATTCCTGTCCTCTCCAGATGGCAAGTGACATTGATAGTAATAAAAAGAGGAGAATGAGAGCCAGATACAAACAGTGAATAAATATTAAATTTTAAAAGGTTTGTGTAGTGTGCAGGTCAAGGTTTGGAAAATGAATGCCGGGGTCTTGGAAAACACAATCTAGATGGGTTCCAACCACAAGTTAGTCCCCTGCTCCCACTAACTTCCATGGGCTTCCTGGAAGAAGCTAGCCTTAGAAACATATAGACTTGACAACCAAACGTTCCAGCAGGGGGATCTTTCTCCTCAGCTGCCAGGAATAAAACAAAGCCAAAAGATCCCAAGTGGTCATTTCCTCGTATAGATCCTGTTCTCCCATCCTGCTCCTCATGATCTCTCTCTCACTACCCTCTCCACTGTGCTGAGCTGAAGGGGAACTAAGACTTAAAAAGGGGAAATGAGAGGCCAGGGTATTTGTGGACTATAAGGGATGTAGAATCCCGGAGAGTCCTTGAGTCCCCCAAGTCATCGCAAATAAGCAGCCAAGCTCCCTTCTCCTCCTGGCTTGGCTGTAACCTGGAGCAAAGCTACTTCTGCTTTGGACCCACTTAACCTTTTAACTGGGGATCCCCAATCATGTTACCGACATTAATTCCTCTATCCTTACAATGACCTTAGGTCGATGGGAAAAACAAACCAAAGCCATCCTACAAGCAGGTCTAGTCCAACATGCTAAAATGCAAATAATATCTAGTCCAAGTTTATTCTATAATTTATCTTCGCTTTACTGAGGAACATACCACGGTATTAGAGATGTAAATACACCAATTTCATATTAGTCTTTCAGCCTTTGATTTCATCCATGTCAATCATGTTTTAGTATCTTTTTTTTTCTTCTTCCTGGAATTCATTTATTTGCTCAGGGCCTCATGTACTCGAGGCTGGCTTCAAATTCAGTATGTAGAGGAAAAAGATCTTCAACTCTCGATCTCCTTCTTCTACCTCCCAAGTGCTGGGGTTAGTGTGAGCCGGCACACTGCTCTGTGTACTGCTGGGGAGCTAACTTGGAGTTTTGTGTTTAACAGACAAGCACTCTACAACTGAGGATGCCCCATCCCCCGCCCCCAGAGCATCTTAGCAGGATCACTTGATGGAGAAACTGAAACAGAGAGTGACCGACATGCATCACCCGAGGCTAGGCATCAGAAAACAAGAAACTCAAAAGCCTGAATTCTGGGGACAAAAATATTTTTCCTCATTAGATTATGAACCAAGTTTAAAACACTGAATCTACTCAAAATTTGTAAAATTATGTGGTAACTGCTGTCAAGTTTGAGTTCTTGATACCAAGAATAGTGTGATATCAGAGATGGCAGTAAAAGTAATCATGATCGAGAGTTTAGAAATGTTACTATACTCTGTCCTCACCAAGAACATCAGTAGTATCCCCTCTTAGCTAGGAGGAGGTGGAAACTCGGAGAAGGCTGATAATGTCCAGTCAGGGAACAGTTAGCAAACACAGAGCAGGGACTGAAGCCTGTGTCTTGGAAGTCCAAGTTCAGAGAGGATACACTTTGTTGGGGGGAAGTCTTCCTGCCTTCTTGAGGTGACCAAGAAGTGGGTAGAGGCACTCTCACCAGCACCTCCACCTGACAGCAGAGGAAGGGGCAGCTTTGGGTCCTCATAGTAGAGGGACAGAGCCTACGTGGTAGCCTGTAACCTAAGACAAACACTCTAGGAAGAAGAAGTATGCACATTAAACAAGTCCTTGGAGTATAAACAGCAGCCTTCTGCAAGAGTAGACAGGAGAGACTTATTACACACATGTTCAGGGAGGCTTGGGTGTGGAAACCTAGAAGTGCACAAATAAAAATGAGAATAGTGAAGTAATGCAAGCTGGAAGTAGGGAACAAGATTCCAATCCAGGAAGGGTTGTTGAAAGAAAAATGTAGTTAGGAAATTTCCTCTTTGTTTTGTTCCATTTTGTACTTTAAGACAAGGTCTCATGTCACTCAGACCATCTGCAAACTCCCTGTATGGATGCTGGCCTTGAACTTCTGATCCTCCTCCACCTCCCAAATGGCTGGAATTACCCTGCTCTTCTTCTTTAAATTTAGGAATCAGAGAATAGCTGTATTTTAGTAAGGATGGAATTTTGAGAGGGCATGGCTTAGAACTGTACCTTTTCCTAGATGTGGGACAATTACAAATATGGGTGGGGAGGGGGAGGAAGTTGCTTTGAGCAACTGGAAATTCAAGAGTGATTACAAGATAGCTTGACTACTAGGCTATATCTAAGTGTTTCCACGCCTGTACTTGTAGAAGGTACATGCTCTCCCCATTTCAAGAACACAAAGAATCTTCAACTTGTAAAAGCCTGTTGGCAACAGATGCTGATGGCAGCCATGTCGTGGTGAACATGGTAGATAGGGACTTTGGTAAACTTGGTAGGAAGTCCCTAGTCACTCTAATCTGCCCCCCATCCCTCCCCAGGTTCTGCCACACTGTTAAGGTTCCTGGTGAACAACCAGTTTACCCAAACCTTCACATAGTCCAGTTTGCTTTATCAAAGCTAAATTTACCTGTTTAGTTTCAGGCGATTAACTAGGTTCTCAGAATATGAACTCAGTTGAAATCTGCTGTGACACAAACATTTCTCAAGATAGCAATTCAGACTCAAACCAAATACTGAGACCAGCTCATCCATGTAAAAGTACTTTTACTCATCCTCTGTGACCCTAGTTAGAGAAACAGCAACAGAAAAATCCCTAGTCTAGAGGAGCAGGTGAAACTATCTACAGAAAGCATCCCCATACTCTGGTTACCAGTCTTTTATTATGGCTGGCGCTAGCCATGCCCACCTAAACCATGAACTGAAGGTTGGCAACCTCACTTTCTGAAGAAACCACTCATTCTGATCACCCTGGTTTCAGAGTTGACAATGACTATGATTTGCATGAATGGTGTGAGACTTTGAGGATTCTTATCAGTCTTAAGATCATTTTGTCACCATCTAACCATCTGCTATATTTACACCGTGCCATCCTCCATCCTAAGTCGTAGAATATGATGTTCACACATTAAATGTATCAAGGAAATACTTATAGTACCTCCTACACAATAAGATACTACTAAACATCTATAGGTGTCCACAGGAATACTCCATAAGTACTACATTCAAACAGAAGAGGAAGTGACAGTAACTACTTAACCAAGCTAACAAAGTCAGTCAGTAGTTGAGAGCAAGGGACTGAAATATAACGTTCATTTAGCTCAGTGGTTCCCAACCTTCCTAGTGCTACCACCCTTCAGTACAGTTCCTCATGTTGTGGTGCCCCCAACCATAAAGTTATTTCCGTTCCTACTTCATAACTGTAATTTTGCTACTGTTATGAATTGAAATGTAGATAGGTTTAGACATAGGGGTTTACTGAAGGGGTCAACCCACAGGTTGAGAACCGCTGATTCAGCTAAACCCTAGCATTTGTTCTGTAGAACCAAACATAGAAAATGGTGTTCTAGGTTGTACAGAAGATGGAAACCATTATAAAGCATTTCTACACTCAGAGTGCTTATATTTCTAATCCTCTCGATGGTATTTAAATTTTGTTCATTTTTTTGACTTTCAAACTAAAGGGGACAGGGAAAGCTTGATCCCAACAACACTATTATTCCTTCATTTTTAAACAGGTAAGGCAATCTTAGGCCATACTGAGTACTGAATTTATCAATGACTCAAGAACGATCACTTGCTAATCTTGCATAGTGACACCTATCTTTTATCCCAGCAATTGCAAGGCAGCGGCAGGCAGATCTCTGAGTTCGAGGCCAACTTGGGTCTACATAGTGTCTTTCTAGGACAGTCAGAGATACATTGTCAAGACCTGTCTCAAAACGAACAAAACTGGGTCGTAGAAGCCAGAAGGCCGGTTGTGGTGATATATACCTATAATCTTAGCACAGCACAAGATGATTACAAATTCTTTGGGGAGCCTGGGAAGGTGCTAATAAGGCATATCCAAAACTAGAAGCCAACCTTTGTAACAGATAATGGCAATGCTTCCATGTTCTGTGTCGTTCACAGGAGGGAAAGGTTGTGATTGCACAAAGCAGTTGCTATGCACTCGATGAAGACTTCAATTCCGCCTACTTTTCACGCTCACTCACTTAACCTTTACTGGTCCCAACTCTGCCTCTGGAGTGAAACGAGAGCTGGGAACCATTTGGACTTACAGAAGCCCGTTTCACACACCCCTAATCATTAGCTTTTGAACAAAATTTGTCTCAGACAAAATTGTAATTGCTTAATCGGGAACAAAAGGCAGTGGGTAAGGGAGGGGGGCGGCGTTTGAATGGCAAAGTCGTGCACGATCTAACACTCAGACGAGGCAGATCAGGACTAAAATGGAGCCGTGCAAGGAAACACCACGCTCTCCAGGGCTGCTCGGGGAGGAAAAGCCAACGCCGCGCGTGCCTCCGAAGCTTCTGTGCTCCTGTCAGTGCGGAAGAGCCCTCCTTCTGCACAGGGTTCCAGCCCCGCGGCCTCCGAGCCATGGAGGGGCACCGGTACCTTCTGGGCGGAAGCGGTGCGGCTCACGACACCGCCCCCTCCCACCCTGGCCCAGAGTGGAAGTGACGAAAGCCGCCGCGGAGTCACTTCCTTCGGGGTGGATGAGGAGGAGCCCGAGCTGCTGCGGAGGAGCCCGAGTGGAGACGGACCGCGCCGGAGAGGTGAGGCTGGCGTCGGCGGCCGCGGCCCGCGCGGGCAGGACGGAGGGGACGCGGAGGAGAGCGGCCGTGGAAGCCGCTGCGGACGGGAGGGAGCGGCGAGCCCCGCCGCAGGCCGGGAGGGTGACCGAACGCCCCCGGGGAGTCACGAACACCTGCAGACGCGCCTGCGGGCTCCGAGGGGCTTGATGGGCATGTCGGGGGCCAGAGGATCGAGAAGAGGGTGTCCGGCTCGGGCGGCGCCCAGCGCGAGCCCACAGACACCAGGCTGAGGGTGTTCCGGAGCTGGGGGAAAGGCCCCGCGATCCGACAGCGCAGTGTCGGAGTTAGTCCCGGACAGTTTCCCGGAGCCTTGGAGAAATCGGTGTTTCTTCAACCCCATCATCACGGAAATGGGAGAGGAAGCTCTGCCCAGCCCTGGTGCCTTGTTACTTGTGTATATCCTGTGTGTGTGCCACTGTCTGTCTGGTTGCCTCTTTTCCCTGAGCCATTTGTCAGCTCCTTGATCCCGAGGGTTGTCATGGACTGAAACTTACTGTTGTCCTTAATGTATTTGTCGGGAAAGAAAATGCAGAACACCTAGAGGAATTCTAGGTTAGATGAAATTTCCAAGATTAGGAATTTGTCCCACCCCACCCTGGGGCCTCTGAAGCACCTGCGGTTGCTCCTGACCTGCTCTTGTCGGTGCCGAGGGCTGTCCACCCTGCAGGGTGATGAGAGTAAGTCAGGTCTCTCCTCCTCCTCCGTCTTTCTCGGTCGGTTTCACCCTTTCCTCCTCTTCACTGAAGAACTGACACAAGCTCTCTGCTGCTAGGAACGGGAAATTTATTGAGGAACTATAAATCTGCATGGAATGAATTCAGATCCTAGCAAGATACCGTCCTCCACTGGCCAGGCTATCTGAAGTACCTACTTTATCCTTTTTATTTCCCCGTTAAATAGATGGTATTACATTTTTTTTTTCATGAAATTTTAGGGAAACGACGTGTTTCTTGTATAGTGTGGCTGTACACAGGACATGTTTACTTTCTGTATCTCAGAATATTGTTGGAAGGTGAGCCCAGCTTCTGACTGGAAGATGTCCTTCCCACGCAATTCTGGAACCGTAGAATCTGACATTCCTTTTTGAGCGGGGGCTTTGGATTTCCCCCGACTCTTGGAGTTGCTGAGTCTGGGCGAATTCAGGCTTGTGTATCTTGCTGTGTGGCTTGCTTTTGCTGCCTTTTGGACTCGCCGCACTGTTCCCTTCCCTCTCTTATGTTGGAGGGTTGGTTGGTCACAAGGAAGAAAGCAGATATTAAGGACAGTGTTTACACTTTGTGGCTAAGGTCAGGTGAGAGATAATTATGGCTTTTGAGGCGGATGACCCGAGGACCATCATTTGAGGACATGAGGATTACTAGTTTAGAGGTGACATGTTTGAAAGGCAAAAGAAGGTTTTGAAAAGAAGTAAAGGCAAAAAGAAGGATGTTTGGGGGGTGCGGGGAACTGTGGCCCCCAAAAGCCTTAATTAGATAACTCATAACATTTCAAAAATAATGGTGTGACTTGTCTCTCTCAGCAGGAGCGCGAAAATGAAAGCAGGCTGTAGCATCGTGGAAAAGCCGGAAGGAGGTGGAGGTGAGCAGAAGCTCATCATCGCTGAGGATCTGGAATGTCCCTTGTTGCTTCCTGGTCTCCCCACTTGGGCTAGGTTGACAAATGCTAGACTAAGACTGAAGGCCTCCTGGCCATGTAGATCTTGGTAGAATAGCTGTAGTCTTGTTTTCTATGAATAAACATAGAGCTTGTACAGCCCACACACGTTTTCGTGTCTGGGGATAAGGTGCCTCCTGCCATATGTCCCTAAAACATTAGTTTATCTTTCTTCTCTGTTCCTTTTAGAACTGTCGTGTAAAGTAGGTAATCTATGGAAAGGTAATGGATTAGGGTATCTAGGCACTGCTACCCAACTTGTCTTAGATGTCAGTGATTGCCACAAGTATGGGTCGTTTCTCCATCCCCTCCTTTCCTCTTCGTGGTGAACCTAGCCGACTGGAAGGGTGTGTTTGCTAAGTGCTGTAGAGATTGTGAGCCGTGGAATGCGGAGGTGGGGGTACCGGCGTGTTTGTACCTAACTACTAGCTACTTTGATCTTGCCCTCTTCCCACATAAGGGTATCAGTTTCCGGATTGGGCCTACAAAGCCGAGTCGTCACCAGGCTCCCGGCAGATCCAGCTGTGGCACTTCATCCTGGAATTGCTGCAGAAGGAAGAGTTCCGCCATGTCATCGCCTGGCAGCAGGGAGAGTACGGGGAGTTTGTCATCAAGGATCCAGATGAAGTGGCTCGCCTCTGGGGCCGCAGGAAGTGCAAACCACAGATGAACTATGACAAGCTGAGCCGGGCCCTCAGGTGAGAGAAACGAGCCCCCAGATGTGTAGCATTAACAAAGTTGGAAGAAAAGGATGCAGTTCTGTGACAGTTATCTGAAAAGGTATCAGGTGATGAAGGACTGCACTTAGTGAGCGGTGTGTGTGACTTGAAAGTGTGAGTAAAAGAGGTGTCGGGTCTGAGTGGCACAAGAGGTGAAGGGGATGGGAGGGAGTTGCAATGTGGCTGGCATTGGCTCCTGACAGCTGCTTCTGCTTTGTAGTGGGTAAGAATACATGGCGAAACATGGACTTGGACTCACCGATAATCCAGAGATTAGTGTAGACTTCCCTGTTGGGAAATTCCTACCATTTCTTTGCTGTAGGCTCTTCTATAGAAGAAGTGAGAAGGGAAAAACCGAGGCTCTGAGCCCAGCACGCAGCCTCCGTGGTCAGTCCGGGTTGCCACAGCATGTCCAGAGAATGAATACTCTTAAGTTCTCTCATTCTCTGTCAGCTTTTAAACTTCATAACTCTTTAGTCCTCAAGGGGCCAGCAGGTAGTTTATGATATCTGCTACTTCACAGAAGCCAGGCTGAAGATTCCATTCTCAGTAGTGTGAGTGTAAAATCTGTGCAGTAAAATCTTGGCTGGAGCTTCCTGCATCCTATGTGTGCCACATTAAAGGTGCAGCGGCCCCAGGGGGTGGGGGTGGGGCTTCCAGCTCACGCCGTGTCCCACTTGAGCTGCCGTAAAACAGGTTTAAGGTGCTTTGCTTCTTCCTTGCACTTGGGCTCCTGACTGACCCCATGAGGTTTCCCTGAAGACTTGTCCGACCCAGCCTGGGCAAGACAGAAAGAAACTGCAGTTAGTTATTCACAGTGGGGCAGGAAGGAAGTGGACTGGAGATCGAAACTGTAGAGAAGTGAGACAGTGAATGGTTAGAACAGAAGAGGGCGTTGGGATCTCAAAGCAGGAGCATCAAGCTCTGGCCAAAGATGACCGACGAGCTGACACTGGAGGAGAAAAGTGAGCTCTTCCATCCCCAAGGCCTAACTCCAGAGCCAGGCTACAAAAGCATGCTGGAGGTTTTTGTAAGCAATGCTTAGAGCCAGGATTGGTCTTAGTAGTTTCTTGAGTTACTTTGTTAATGTGGACCATACATGTGTCCTTCCTTTGTAGATACTACTACAACAAGAGGATCCTTCATAAAACAAAAGGGAAGAGGTTTACTTACAAGTTTAACTTCAACAAGCTAGTGATGCCCAACTACCCGTTCATCAACATTCGCTCAAGTGGTAAGACTCAAGCATCTGTGGTGAAGGGTGGCTTCTAAATTCTGAAAGAATTTTTAAAAACCCAATCTGAGCCATTCCCCGTGTAAGGAGATTTTTTAGAAACAGTGAAGTAATGTGATCCCCTGGACTGACTACCTCAAGTCCTCCTTACTCCTCTAAAGCGGGTAACGGGCTGTGTGGGGCTCTGATAGGCTTGTCTGGTTTACCGGCTTCCCTTTTATATGGACTACGTTCCGTCTCCTGGGTAGCAAGCACTGAACTCCTTTTGGAGAATGAGCCCATAGGTTTCTGTTGAGTTCTGAGTTCAAGACTGGGTTTTAACACCTTGCCCGGTGGCTGTTTCATAGCTGTGAACCTGTTTCTACAAATGTTTCCGATTTTCTATGAAACTATGTGCTCTCCCTTATCACGTGAATGTCATCAAAACCACAGCATCCTTGATCGGAGAAGGGGAAGTTGACATGTTGGCAGTGAAAGGCCAAGGCTCTGATGTGCAGCAGCGCTCAGCTCTGTTCCTAGTGCAGGGCCTAGGGCTGCAAGCAGGCTTTCCCTGTCTAGGGTACAGCATTGCATCGCAGCTCATAGCCTCTCGGTCTGCCCCTCGATAAAGACCCATCCACTTATAAAAGGGTCAGATGTAGTTGATTGTGAGATTAGAGTTTTCTTTTTGCTTTGGGGTTTTTT
>JADRCD010204487.1:0-13450 GCA_019843815.1 Montemys delectorum | reverse complement strand
TTTTTCATTCCTGAGGTTCTGAAACCCAGGACCAATCACATTATTTCTTTTTTAGCTTTTTAAAGAAAGAACTCCTGGGCTGGAGAAGTTTAGGGAATTGTCAGTCATATTCTGTAACAAGTAGAGACTGAGGGATGTAGGGAGAACTTGGTACCTAGCCCTGCTTTGTTGTGTTAATGGGAGCCTCTGTTTGCTACTTGTCCTGGGTTTGAGAAGGAATTTAAATACCACACTAAAAAGAAAGAGAAATGAGATGTCCATCCCTATAAGTGATTCACCACCTCCTAATGATTCCCAAGTTTAAAAAAAAAATGCACTTGTGCACATAGCAACAGTATAATAGCTGGATTTGATATTCAAGTTAGATGTTTTTTTTTCAAAACAAACAATTGTCTTTGTTATATCTCAGCTGAAATTTGTATATAAATCTAACGTGCTAGTAGTTTTATTTTAATGGATATTTTATTTATTTACATTTCAAATGTTATCCCCCTTCCAGGTTTCCCTTCTGGAAACCCCCATTGTATTCCCCCTCCTCCTGCTTCTATGAGGATGCCCTCCACCCATCAACTCCCTCCACATCACCCTGGCATTCCCCTATACTGGGTTATCGAGCCTTCACAGGACCAAGGGCCTCTCCTCCCATTGATGCCCAACACGCTAGATGTTCTCATACCACATTTTACGTGATCTACATGCAGAATTTTGGTCAAGACTGTTAGAAGTTTTGGGAAGTCTAAGCAGTTCCTGAGCCTTCCTCTTAGTGTCCTGATTTGTTCCTGGCCTTCTGATCCTGGGTAGTAGCAGTGGCCTCTGACTGGGTTCTACAGGGCAGACACTGATAGAAATTGTAAAACTGTAAAACGTACACTGACAATGACTATACTAGTGAATTTCTGAAAATAATAAGCCCATCCATTACCCAGTTGTGGTTATTGTAGAAACTTTTAACTATTTCAAATAAGTAAATGCTATAAAGTGTTCTGACTATAAAGGCATGATCTGGTCCATCTGGAGAGGGTACTGCTTGAGTAGGTTTCCAAACTGTGTGAAGAGTTAGCTTGGCCCCAGTGTTGAGCTGCTTCCTTTGTTCTGTGGTGTTTTGAAGTAAACTAAAGACAGATGTTGTGAGCTCTGGGTAAATATTTATAAAATGTATATGCCACATTTAATTTTCAGGTTCCAGTCTTTGTTTTTTATGATTGAACACACTTGGTCAAGCTTCCAGTTTGACACATTGTTCATGCACAGGGTTAAAATCATTAAACATTGTTCTCCAAAGGAGCAATTCCACTTCACAAACAAATAGTAAGGCAAGTGTATCAAAACTTAATTTCTAAAACACAAATTTGAATTGAGATTCCAGCTGTACTTAAACTTCATTGTTCATAGAGGTCCTAGATTCTGATCAAAAGGCTGATTTCCAAATTACACTGGGATTTTCCACAGTACTTGTTCCTACTACGTCCTACAGGTCCCTGCAATACCAACACAGTGTATGTGGATGAAGTTAACAGGAGGAATGGATGGAGGGACATTGTCTGGCTAGGTAGAAGAAATCTTCTAAAAGTAGCTACCTGTGGAATCCATCAGGGCCAGGCCTTAACTTCCAATGCCTCCTTTGAGCAGGTCACTCCTAGATAAATAGGGATTATTAGATAGAAACTGTTCACTTCTACTGTATATTCATGTCATAAATGGAAATTCATCCCTGAATGTACTTTTGTTGTTTTAGCAAAGGGGAGCCTTTCAGAACTCTCCTTTTTATTGCAGAAGCCCAAGTTTCTTTTATTTACTAACTTGAAATGAATCATATGTGTGTATGCTAAGCACATATTTAAATATTGAATTTTTAAAATTGTGTTTTCATCATTTTTTGCTTACTATTTCCCTAGAAATGGCTATTAAATGTTCCATTAGATGCTCGTTTTGAAAATACTAAAGAAGCTTTCACATGTCACCCTGAAGTTTTGGAAACAACAAAAGCTGGCTTCATTTTCCTTGGTTGTGTCTCAGTGGCAGGCCAGAGCATTTGATAATTGAAGGACTTTCTCAATTATCCAGTAAACAGCAGGCTTCCATTAAAGCAAGCATCCAAGCATCTAAATATATGTTCTCTATGTTCTTATAAACAGCTGTAGTGTAGTTGACTCTGACAGATTATTTTTGATATTAATTTGGTGATTTATAAGTTTAATACTTAAATATACCAATTAGTTTTAAAAGTAATGATGTGTTTTTCACTGAGATGTGCTCAAATGATTTTTAGCTTCCAAACTCTCCGAAATTATATAGTAACTAATTAACATAATTATATAAATGTTTTCTGATAGTCCAGAAAGATTCTAGGAATATCATAATACTACTAGATTTTAGACAAAAATGTTAAATTTATGCTTCCAATAGTGTGATATTTGAAAAGATAATATTAGTATTGTTAAAGAAACCAGAATTGGAAAGTAGGCACCAAAGCAAACGTTCTATTTTAGTAAGGATTTATTACAATAGAAAAAAAAGTGTAGGTGTGGAACTGAGCTAAGTGCCAAATGTAGCAAGAACTGCAGAGAATTATAGCTAGTGATCAGGGTGGGGGTGGCAGACCGAACCCTGTGGAGGCAGTGTTTGGAGGATCAGGATGGACTCAACTTAGCAGATTCGGCGGATTTCTTCAGAGGGAAGGCAAGGTGATCAAATCTCCTGAGACATCTGAGACATGGAGTGCTGAAGACAGTTCTCGAGGGGTGTGTGTGTGTGTGTGTGTGTGTGTGTGTGTGTGTGTGTGTGTGTGAGCCCATGGAAGACCATGGGTCACAGCAGCTTGTTGGCAGAGGTGGTGATTCTTCTGAGGACACAGGGAAGCATAGAGCTAGGAAAGGACTGGAGACAAATATCACTGAAAGCCACATCACCAGTGATCCGTTTCTGCCAGCTAGGTTCAATGAACGTATTTTCACATCTTCATAAGCCAGTGCTAGCAGCTGGAGATAAACAATTTGTTACCCGGTCCTGTAAGGAACATTTCATATTCACACGATCGTCAGATGTAAATGGAAGCAGAGTCTCTTTAAACAGAATCAACAGAACTCTTGCTAAATTGAGTTATTAAGAGACACAACACAGAAGTACAAAAGTTGAGGCTTCGAGGGTTACTTCCACTAAGCCTGTCTCAGTGTTGTTCGGAGCATAAGATTGGGTACTGAGACAATGATACTATTCTAGAGCATATAGTGAAGGCTTGCTCAAAGGCTCAAGACACATACTTAGATAGAGATAGGATGGCTATGAAAAATCCTACAGGCTGATGCTGTGTTCAAAGCCATGGTCTTTACCCTAGTAGTCAGTCACTTATAAGCAGTAGGCTTATGAATCTGTGCCTACTGGAAGGGTGTTTTAGAGATATAGGATATCTACATTATTTGTCTGAGGGATACAAGAGTGGAAGGATCTAAAGACAATTTCAGTGTTTTTTTAAAAAATTATTTTATTTACTTACATCTCAAATGTTGTTCCCCTTCCTAGTCACTCCTCCATGAGCTTCCCATCCCACTTACCCTCCCCTTTACCTCTAAGAGGGTGCTCTTCCACCCACCCTCCCACCCACATCACCCCTCTAGCATCCCTCTTCTCTGGGGCATCAAGCCTCCACAGGACCAAAAGCATCCCTTCCCACTGAGGCCAGACAAAGCATTCCTCTGCTACATATGTATCTGGGTCACGAACCAGCCCGTATGGTCTTTGGTTGGTGGCTTAATACCTGGGAGCTCTGAGTAGTCTGGTTAGTTGATATTGTTGTTCTTCCTATGGGGCTGCAATTTCCTTCATCTCCTCCAGTCTTCTCCTCCAGGATATTCATTCTTATATCCCTCTGGGCATCTCTCCTGTCTCCCTTGTACCTGATCCTGACCCCCTTTTCCCTCTTCCTCTCCTCTCCTACCCAGGTGTCTCCCTCCTTCTGCCTCCCATGATTATTTTGTCCCCCTTTCTAGGTGGGATTGAAACATCTACACTTGGGTATTCCTTCTTGTTAAGCTTCATATGGTCTGTGAATTGTATCATGGATATTCTGAATTTTATTTTTGGCCAAAATAACCTAAATAGATTTGTCATAATACAAATAGTGAGGCAGTTTATCACTTTAGCAACGAGATGTACATTCCCTTACTTCTACTGAGACAGACTGAGGGTATTAGTTTTAGATGTACTGCCTTTCAGTTTTAGATGTACTGCCTCTTTCAAGTTCAGATGACAGACTCCCTAAGTTATTATTAGTTGTTCCATTTGAAGCCATACTTCTGACCTTTCAGGTGGTGACAGAGACATAGATTCAGCTGATATCCTAAAACTCAGGACCAAAAAGATTCCAGGCATTTCTTGACAGCCAGCTACTAACCAGAGTTAACTGAGAGGCCCTATTCCCAGGTTCCATTCTTCTTATACCAGGGATTGAAATACACCAAAGCTTTGAACATATTTACTGCAAATATAAAGTATAGACCCATTTCCATAACTATTTGCTATTATTATCATTATCATGTGTTAGCTAGTGCTGTCTACTTAATGTAGTCACTCATACAAGAGAGTTACTCATTACAAAAGATTAAAATGCAGAGCTATGTGGATGAATAATTTACAAATAAGGGCTGTTTTTTTTTTCTTCAGCAGTCACAATGCAGTTTATTAGCCACCAGTTCCCGGACTATCATGACCCCACGATTGGTAAGTAGAAACTACTTCTCTCCTCTAGCTCAAAGAGATACTCTAAAATAAGTGGGTTTTAAGCATTGTTGATAATATTACAGAACAAAAGTATAATTTATTTTTATCTCCCAGCATATAAATACACATGAATATATGTGTCTAAATTTCTGAGTCATGACAGTATTTGTCCTTCCTTCTCATAATGCACTTTCATATTCCATCCTTTGTTCAAGTTATTCTGGTCAATGATGATTGAAACCCATTATGCTGATTTCTGGGTTCACTAATGGATATTTTCCATTAGAAAAAAATGAATTACAAACCCTTGCTCTGGGTAATATAACTGATGTGATTACTATACACTGATCACATTTTAGGTCTCTAGTATCCCATTGTAGAATTAGTTACTTTTCTCAATGATGCATTTGGGGAAAGCATTTAAGTATAGGCACAGTTTCACTTAAAATCCTCATTTGTAGATGAGGTAACTTAGATACCATGAGGCAAACTATGATCTGTGTCCCAAATTCAGCATACTTAATTTCTCCAGTGCAATCCCTCCCAACATTAACAGCAGAGACATGCTGCCACGAGGAACAGGCTATCATTGTTTGAACTGAAAAAATGTGCCCTTAAAATTGCTTTACTCATTCATAAAACTGCTTTAGGGAGAGTTGGAAACTCTCAGACAGAGTCTGTCTCTTAATACATTAAGCTTAAGATCACACAGAGCATTACTTCCCAGAAAGTCAGGCACAGACCTGCAGGGCGCCTTATTGCTGGCTGGCGGGATGAACCACTACATAGATTCAGACAGTGAACACAGGTCCTTTGCAAAGCCACAGAGTGCTCTTAGCTGCAGAGCAATCTTCCCAGACCCCAATATATTACTTTTTAAGGCCTAGTAGTTCTTTAAGACCTCCTCATTAGGTTAACTGAATTAATAAGATTTAAATATAGTAAATTGACATACTGTTAACTATAATGGATCCTTAAAGGAACTGAATTTTGTTTCTGAAAATAATCACATTGTACAGTTTTAGAAGGTTTGGTGATCATTTGATAATTCTCTCAGACAATTTTTGAAATGTCTTAATTTTGAAATGCTGTCAGCTGAGTTACAGACAAGGGGAAAAACTCTTGCTAAGAGTTTTAAATCATGCACACTTCTGGAAAACTCAATAATATTACATAATATATAACATGTAACACATACTAAATAATATATATTATATACTATATCCTACATACTATAAACTAAATATCAAAAGTGTGATTTTTTTTCATTATTTTTCATTTCTGTGTTTTGAATATATGGGTGTTACACAAACTGGCTTTTCCTACAAATCCTTCATGTATAATATAATTGCTGGAATAAAGATAAAAGATGTAAACAAACTACCAGTGTCTCTGTAACAAGGAATACGTGTAACATGTCTGGTGATGACTTTTGCAAACAGAGTGTGGGGACATCCATTTCTTGAGATTAGGCTATCTGGACATTCAGTGTGAACGGCTGAGATGATATACTTTTAGATAGATATAAACAAGGTAGTATTGAAAGAAGGCTGAAAATGGAAACAGTAGGGTATTGCTTTCAATTTGATTCTCCCATCATCCCCTTTGTTGGCTTCTGTAATGGGATATTGGTTAACAATTTTCCATTGTTATCCTGATGGTAGAGGGTAAAAGGCTCAGACAATTTACTTCGCTTCTGTTCCACTGCTTAGCTATTCTCTGCCTAATGACTTAATGACATCTCTAGGGGAAATTCATGTTAGGATGGCTTGAATATCCTACAAATTAGGGAAGATCAACACCCATCATGGATACTTATCTTATAACTGAAATAGGGAAGGAATATCTTCAGTACTTATCCAGATTTATTTGCTATCACATCAACTGAGATTTCTGGATATATTATTTTCTGAAATAATTGAATTAGTCCTTTGTTCTTTCTTGCCCTTTGTATAATATTGCTGTGAAATAAACATCAAGTTGAAATTTTTAGACTCTTTATAAACCAAAAGTTAAGAATATTGGTATTGTCAATGCTGGTTTTAAAGGAAGAATTCTGCTCCATATCTGCTGATGATATATTCAATGTCAGTAACCAGTGATTTTTCCACTTCTCAAATCTAAAGAAGATAGCTATGATATGAATATTTAAAGTTGGCTCTATTTTTTCCAATGGAAAAAGATTCATGCAAAAATCATATTAGCAACAATAGAGCAGAATATGCCTAGATTTAAGTTGAAATGGAACATCTCTAAGCATTTGACATCATACTAAATATAGCTTGATTTTTGCATGAATAATTATTACAGAGATATTAAGAAGTAACATCCATATTAATATCCTGTTGTTTGAACCTTCATGTCAACAAATGAACATGCCATATAATACAAATCTTTAGATGTCACCATTGCATGCATATTAGTGAGCAAAACTTGCATTTCTACTCTAAAATATAATCTTTTTTTAGCCTCCATAAATAAAAATCTAAATACCACAGTCCAAATCTTCAGGTATTATTTCCAATTCAGGAAGAGGAGTTGCAAGAAATTGTGGAAACATTTATTCCTTTGAACTCAGTCAGTGCTATAGGAAGGCAGCAAGATGGTCCACTAGGGAAGGACTTGGGAAGGCTGGAGTGCAGTTACCATTCCTCCAAGCTCTGCTTGCTATGAACGAGGTTCATGTGCCATGAATCTCCTGGCATCCTCTCCAGAATTCAGGAGTCCTTCTTCAAGAAGGCTTTTCAAGGAAGTCTTGAATTATTAGAGGTCAATGAGCAAATAATCTAGGATTGTTTGTTAGGATACATTCTTTTAGATTCATTATGACTTGATGTTTAAAGAGTTAGAATATAAAAATAAAATTGTAGCTGTCTTTTTTTGTCTTTTTTTTTTCTTTTCCTCAAATAAAAGATGAAATCTCTTAAGGCAAAAACAAAACAAAACAAAAACAAAAAAACCCAAACCATATCAAGCTTTTATTTGTAGACTAGGCGTTTTAGTCCACATCACTGTGGAATTATTAGCACTTTCAGATAATTTGAATTGATTTTGTCATGGTTACTGTTAAGTTGAAGACAGAAAACTTCAAGATCTCAAGCTTCTGACTTGACTAATTAACAATGCTACAAACAAAAACTCTCAGCTACCTTTCCCCTGACACGATACTTGGTGACAGATGGACTCTAAAGAATTTGTGTTTCTTGCACCTACAACATGTTTTAATTTTGAGGGAATTGTGTATTAATCAGTGATTTTCTCCCTCATTCCACCAGCACATGCAGGTATAATAG
The DNA here is from genome assembly GCA_019843815.1 of Montemys delectorum. Taxonomy (NCBI): domain Eukaryota; kingdom Metazoa; phylum Chordata; class Mammalia; order Rodentia; family Muridae; genus Montemys; species Montemys delectorum. The sequence goes on along the minus strand of JADRCD010204487.1, from coordinate 5,441 downwards.
TAAACATGCTTTATGTGGAGCTCAAACAGTTGATGTCTTTCCAGTGCTCCTGAAAGGGCAGGGAAAATGAAGAACAGATGAGAATATAGGATGAGCTAATTAACTAGAAATCATGGTGTACTGAGGAAGGACAGCTTAGTCTATGACAGGACCTCAGGGTAGAAGTCTATTTTATTAAAAGACAAAATCTGAGCATTTCAAGAATGAACTGGGCTTCATTTACAGCCATTCAGGAATCAGCAAAGCCTTCTTGCTCAGAACTGAACAGGAGCTCCTGCTGACCAGTGTCACTGCAATGGCTTTGCTCTTGCTGACCAGTGTCACTGCAATGGCTTTGCTCCTGCTGACCAGTGTCACTGCAATGGCTTTGGTACTGATTGAATTGAAAAATAGAATAGAAAACAATGCCAATTATGTAACATCAAGTTATTTGCTTGTTACTTTTGTAATGTTAAAGAAGAGTTGATCACCTTATATTAACATATTGATTGAGGTAGACAATTTCTCATGGCTAGTTACAGGCATGAAGAAAATTTCCTTGAAATATTAAGAATATGCAAACATTGTTACTATTTTTGTGACTATTTTCATCCTCTTGATTTTATTTTTTATTCAATATCAATCTTTTCGTGAAGTATTTTCTAGGTACTGTACAATCTTCAGGAGTCAGCTCTGTAGAGAAATAGACAAGGACTTTTTTAAATTAAGTTTCCTTACTTTATTTCTTCTATTTGTCTCTAAGAGCTGATTGTGCTTTTTTATCTGGAATCCAGTTGTCCATTTCTTTCTCATTGCATTACAATCACTTGAGCTCATTATCTTAATGCAGGACACAATTTAGTTAAGTTGGCCTCAAGGACCTATTCAATTCCTTTTTTTCCTGTGGAAGGAAAACAACTTGAATAAGCCAGAATCACTCATGACTTAGTTATTCCAACTGCTGGAGTATTGATTTGGTTTCCCCAGAACAGAAATTCATGAAACCAACTTTCTAAGTATATTTATATTTTTCTTTTCAATAAATACACATTCTCATAATTGAATAGGTTGGAAATGCTTCCCTTCCTTTAATATTTTAGATCTTAAATTCACTTATACACCAGGAATGCCACATAATGGTCTTAGCATGCTGCTTTAAATAAGGAGCATATTTAAGTGGCAAAGTACTTTGAGGATAGGAACAGGACATTTGCAGAGCACAGTGAATATTAGTGTGCAAAGTAGAGGGATGAAAAACAGTGGCTTTAGAGAAATCATGCGGTTTCTGTCACACCGAAAAGTCCTCCTTAGCATCTAAAATGTTCACTAATAGATTCTTTTCTTTGTGTCACTAGAAAATCCCTGTTAACATCTAAGTGCTCATGGGGGGAGGGAGGTAGTGCCCCACGCAATGTAGAGTCACCCTATTAGCACAGATTAATGTATCTAGTTATTCTAAAGAGTAAAACAGAGCTGTGTTCTAGAAAGCACTACTAAGGGATGATTATGAGAGCTGGAGAGAGGAAAAGATTACTGTTGTGAAGCAATTCTTAAAGGAGACTAAGATGTAATAATAGGACTTGAGAGATTTTGTTAAACAATGACTCCTCCATGTCTGAGTAGCAGTAGGGGGAGATAATTCACATGGACCCCAGGAGGTTGGAAATGCAATTCTGTCTTCACGGAACTGCTTACAAGCTCCAGCAAATCTGGCTTTCTTTCAGTAAACTATACCCAGTAGCCTTTTTCCCTGCCCTCTTTCATGCACATGTGTTCCTGTAACTCTGAATAACTTCTTTACTTTTTATCAAGCAAGGTTTGGTTCCACATTTAGATCAAAGCACGGATATAGATTGCTGGAGAAGATGGCTTTGACTCTGTCAGTGCTTACCAAATGCCTACTTCCTCTCCATCTCTGTATAAGCTGCTGTTAACAGTAGACGTGGTTGACGCCTCTTGGATTTCATATATCTTTGTAACTTGGCAAACGAGATGTCAGGCTCCCTTTTTCCCCCACCACCTCTTTATTTGTGTCTCTGACTTAGCCTTATCTTTTCATCTCATATTTCTGTCTGACTTTTCGTGCTTCTTTATCTACTCTCCAACTGAGCTTTCCTCTTTAGAGTTCTAGAAAGTTATGTTACTGGCCACAAGCTTCCACTAATCTTTCTTTACACTTGTGGTAAAAACTGACATATTGACCAAGTCCTTGAAGCCCATCATGATAAAATAACAAGTCTATGACTTGATAAGGGCTTGACTACAGATCAATGGCAAGCAACTTACCTAGTATTTTTAAGACCTTGGTTTCAATCTACCAACTGAAAAATAAATAAGGAAAAGGGCTTCAAGGACAGAATGCCTTGCCCATATGATTTAATGCTAGGTTGCTGAACCGTATTCGTTGGATTTTACCCTCACTGGCCTCATTGCTCCTGGAGTGTGCCAGGTGCTTGCTCATCTTGGCACACTTGCATTCGATCACCTTTTCTGGGAAAACACTCCAGTGTTTAGAGCTGACCTCATTATTTCTTCAAATATTTGATTCAAGGTTTAAATGCTTCATTTCAATTATGCTTATACTAGCCATCATAACTCTTGATAATATTCATCTACTTCTCAGAGTTGTGTGTATATATATGCACATATCCATGTATATATTCATATACAAGTTTTTATATGCTCTACAAGTGAGAGAGCATATGTAGTATTTGCCCTCTTGTGCCTGACTTATTGCAATGTTTCTTATAATATGCAATGTTTTCTTATAATATTTAATATTTGTCTCTTATAATATGTGTCTTACTTAGTATTTGCCTAAATGCAACACATGTCTGAATTTATAACTAAAGATGCTTAGGTCCTGATCAGTTTCTGGTTCACAGAAGATGGGCCAAGATTTTGGGTGAATGAGTGGCAAAAGTATTTACTGCCCACCAACTTCTATCATGTTGTTACATATCTCTGATCTTTCTCAACTGTAAGAAGGAGGCAATGCTGTTATCTCTCTTGATGGTCCTGAGAGATAATAAAAGAGCCATTGCTTCACATGCTATTCAAGATTAAATGGACATTTGACGTCCTCAGAATTCAGTTGAATTGGAAAGTATTAGTGACGATGACAGCTATTGCAGAGAAGACACCTCTGCCTCGAGCTCTTTTGGGAAGTCCAAACACTCCATCCCTTGTAGATGAAAAGTAACCAGAATGCCGCTTTATTGCTTTTTATTTCTATCATTTCATCTTGAATTATTTAAAGTACTTATGATTACCATATGCTTCCCCAAGAGCCAATCTACGAATGGAGAAGAAATTATAATTAAAATTTCTGCTTCTACTTGCTGTGTGAGTATCTTTGAGAAACCTGGATGTGAAGAGACTATCAACCATATGACAGTGATCTCATATGGAATATGAAAGATGCCTGGGAGATATTGAATCAGTTGAAGGAAATTAACTGAACTGAAAGCTTAATAATGCCAGGCTGCAGATATGTAATACATCCTTCCAGATTGCATAAATCTTTAGAAGAGTTCTCTACAATCTCCTTCATGTCCCCAAAGGCCAGGATTTAGATCAGTCTGAGAATTAAAAGAACTCTTTCAGACTATTCTGTAGTAACATAGCCATTGAAATTCTTAGGTAGCCTTCTTTGATGACAACTATGTTCTCTAATTGAAATGACTGTGGTCCAGATAACACACCTCAACAGACATTCACCATTCTGTTATTTCCCAACCAGAGAGAAGCTTTGGAGCCTAAAGCAGAAAGACTCCTCAGCCTTTCATTTGTGTATTCAATGACTATAATTAGGGAATATTTGTTCTATAGTCAAGTGACTTGTAATTATATTTGTCTGTTATTTCAGTAATTTCTTTTACAGGGCATGGTTAGTATTCTATTGGCTCTTAATAAGCCAACTGCATGAAGTTGGAATGAGAAAAAAGTGTCCTTATGACCTACAAATTAGCTGGATACTAGTGAAGTAAAGGGATACAGACACTAAGCATGTCTGAATAGCTCTAGCCAGATGTACACTTGCCTCCTTGAACTTGCCCTCACACTGTCAAATGGAAATAGTAAAGTATTGTATTTAGGAATATATTTAGAATTTTACATACCTATTGATATTTTCAAGCATTAGTAGATCAGAAATTCAGGTTATTTGCCCAGTTTTTTTTTAAGGTTTTTTTGAACAGATATTTTATTTACATTTTGAATGATATCTCCTTTCCCAGTTTCCCCTCCGAAAAAAAAAAAAAAAACTCGTTCCCCTCCCCTTCCCCACCTCACCAACCTACCCTCTCCCACTTCCTGGCCCCAGCATTCCCCTATCCTGGGGCATAGAGCCTTCACAGGACCAAGGGTCTCTCCTCCCATTGATGACTGACTAGACCATCCTCTGCTGCATATGCAGGTGGAGCCATGAGTCCCACCATGTGTACTCTCTGGAATTAGTAGGCTTGCTTTCAAATCTCTTGTTTGACCTCACATTCATAGATTTTAACACTTACTTTTAAATGTGTAGATTCTTTGATGACAGTCTCTGTTAAGAACTATGAATGTTTTTGATTAAAGTTGTTAATTTAATACTGTAATTTTAGGTACTACATTAGTCTGTTTCCAGTTAAATAAGGAGGAAATATTCTGATATTTCACAATAAAGCTGCCCATATCAATATACAATATGAAGAAAAGGCACAGAGGTAGACATTTAGAAGTATTTAGTCAGAATAATCCAGATTAAACATTTAGAATGTCAATTGTTAATATTCTGTGATTTGATATTTGTTGCCTAAAGGCAGTTCGCAATATACATTCTCACACAAAGGGAAGTGGTTGCCTTTAACATGGAATGTTTTTGAGCTGGAAGCACTTAGATTTTGTGAGCTGAGATTTTAAAAAGAGAAATAAACCAAAAGTCAAAATATTTTATAATTTTATGTCTATCCTACACAAACAGACCATGTATGATAGACAAGAAATGAATTAAATGCCAAAATAGAAGTCTCCAAATGAGACATGTCATTCTCTGCTAGCCATTGATTCAATGTGAGCCTTTGCTTTCATGTGTGTAAAATAAAGCTAAACACATTTTCCTTAGAAATAAAAGCAGAATGTTCCAAAGCTAAAATTAGATATTTTGAAAACTGATTAAAAACAAAAACACTGTCAAGAACAAATTCTATATAAACAACTACTTATATATATTAGAGAATGGTTTCGACTTTTAAATGGCTTGTTCTTATTACTCAAGCAATGTAATAATAATAATAATCAATTTGAGAAATACTTTTCTAGAAGACAAACAAAATGATGTAGGTAGTTTGTTGAGTTATGTGGTGACCGAGTCAAATTCCATATGAGAAAAATCACAACATTTTCATTCTTACTTGGCTGCTTTTATTTTTTTAAACAATGTGCTTATGTTTTAAGAACTGAATAGTAACATTAAAAAAAAC
>JADRCD010204486.1:0-27606 GCA_019843815.1 Montemys delectorum | reverse complement strand
ATATATATATATATATATATATATATATATATATATATATGGAACAATGAAACACTTTCCTAGGGCTTTTGCTTGTTTGTTTGTTTGTAAAATTGTCATGAGTTAACCAGGTAACTTTGAGCATGGTGTTCACTCACTTAATTCAGCTTGAATGAAATGTGTGTAAAACACCCTGCTTTCAAGTTGAAGAAAACTGTTACTGGTAGGGTTTGTGTTTCCTCTAACTGCTTTGGAATGCTGTTTAATATATATACCACATGCTATTTATCTAATAGCTCCATTTTTTTTTCAAATAAAAGAAACAGTTAAGATGGACAATCTTCAAGTCATCCATTTGTTAAGTTTCTTCAAAATCTCTGCTTGGCACATAACAGTAATGGTAGGGACAAGATGAATGCATGGTCCAGGCCATGTCTGAGCTCAAAGGACAGGAAATGAGTCAAGCTTTCTCCCACTCATAGCACCATATGTAGCACTTGCATTGAGAATCCAGCCGGCTGTTAAGCAAACCAAGAGCTTGGACTGTAGCCTGATTTCCTCCATCAAACCATCAAACATGTCACTTTGCAAGTCAATGGACAAATCGTAGTCTCAGAACAGAAACCATAGCAGTAGCTAGCTCACAGAATTGTCACAACCTTAATTGACTTAATTCAGATAAAGTATTTAGAGCCACAGCAGGCAAACAATGATCAGTACATAAATAGTAAAGAGTAGTAATCACTATAATCAAACTGATGAGTGTAAAATGTTTAGAAATTTATTGAAGGATATATAATAGCTTTTTAATGATGGCATAAAGGAGTTTATCTATAGCACTGTTGCAAAAAAGTAAATGTAATGAAATTGTTATTGTCTGAATTTTGTGTTGGGTCTGTTACCAAACTCTTGATTTATAACCTTGATGTCAGAACCTCAGAATGTAACTGTATTTGAAGTCAGAGAATTTGGATAGGCATTTGATATTCAAGTGAGGTTGTTAAGATGAGCTGTAGCCTAATCCAATTGGCAAACACAAACAGGTGACACTTAGAAAAAGGAATGTGGATACATAAAGAGCAATACCTTAGGTATGCTGGTGCACAGCAACAAGACCAAAGGAAGCTTCAGTTGGAGCATACCATCTTGAAGCCAAAGACAGAGGCCTTAGGAAAAATCTAACCTGTCAATTCATTGATCCTAGAATTCCATTCTCAAGAACTGTGAGAAATAAATGTCTGTTACTGAAGCCATCTCTTAAATATTTTATTAGAGAAAGTCATGGAAACCAATACAGAATATGTATGATATTTAATGAAAGCATTAGTTCAGGTAACAATGTTTTTAAAACTAACACATTTTTTATTATCCAGATTAGTTATGTTTTTGTTATGTTTGTGATCAAATACCTGAGAACACAATTTAATAAAGACAACAATTATTTTGGCTTATAATTCAAGGGTATTTACTTTATCACAGGACTTCTGATGGTGAAGCAGTTGGTCACTTTGCATACACACTTAGGAAGCAGAGAGATATGAAAGCTACCCAGCCCACTTTTCCTCCTTTTATTTAGTGTAGAGCCCTGCTCATGAGATATTGCCACCTATATCTAAAATAAGTCTTCCCACATCAAGGAACTAAATCTTGAAACTCTATCACAGACATATTCAGAGTTTTGTCTTTTAGGGAAATTGTAGATCCTGTTAGGTTCATAATCAATATTAACTCTCACCGTAACTTAGCTTGTCTGACAACATCCTGTTTTAAAATTAACTTTTACAATACAGATAATGGGTCACAAAGTGAAGAATTATGAAATAAATAAAATGCAACATAAAAAGTTGATTCCCTGTTTTAACTTGTATTTAAAATGAATAATGAACCTTATCATCCATGTATTTCTGGGTATAATACACATACTAGGAATAGTACTCTCAAATGGAAACAATAACTAACACACAAGTTTACTTATGCTTTAACTACCAAAGGAACTCAATTTCTTGCTAGAAATCTGACCTAGAATCATCCACATTGAGTGTTTCAAACACACAGTATGATTTAACATCGAAATCAGAGCCTCCTGTGCTGTACAAGCTCAGCAAATACTCACAAGCTAATTTGATATGCTTGATTAATTATGCCTTAGATAATAAGTTTTATAAGCCAGATACACATGATTTCACTGAATGTAATGAATTCTAATTTTGAGTCAGGTCTATATATGGCCAGTTAGAAAGTGAAATAATATTTATGATAGTTCCAGGCACTGTGCTAAATACTTCTTTATGTCACCTTATTTAGTTCATTTGACACAGATTTATTTCCACACTCAGTACCACATACAAATTTGTATTTAATTCCCACAGCTGTGTGACAGAGAATATAAAAATGAGGATTAACTTTACCTGACAAATAAAATCTTTGAGTCCAAAGGTTAATCCATATTAAGCTGTAGTTTTCCTTAATTTCCTGAAGACCTTTGCAGTTCCTCAAATAAGAACTGGAGGGAAACATATTATGGAGAAAGCTTATAATCACAGTGCCTGCCTGGAGTGCCTTTGCTGTACTGAGCATGCCCTTCACTCTATAAATGGGAATCCTGCTACCTTGAATTCTAACATCATATTCCTTCGATTTGTATTCGATGTGCTAATTATCTCCTTTGTACTTCCATCTTTCTCCAGGCTCTCTTTTGACCTTGCACTTTGTTTTGCTGATGTACCCTACCAGGATAAGTTCACATAGACTCAACTGGCCTCACCAGGGCTCTCAAGCTCTCAAGAACCTGGTGAAGTTGAACCACCTTCCCCTGGGCATCCAGTCCCCTGATTCAGTGCTTCTCCAAGTGACTTTCAAGAGTTATACACAGTGGTAACAATGTTCTTTATTTTAAAATGTTATATTTGCATGTTTGAAATTCTTATTTTAAAATGTTATATTTACAGGTTTGAAATTCTTACATGATAACAATTTTGATTTATTTAGAAAGACAGAGGAAATAGAGAATATTTTATTTAAACATTTAATAATGTTAGATTTTATTGATTCTTTTCATACAATATACTCTGATCATAGTTCCCGTCTCCTCCAACTCTTCCAAGATCCTTCCCACTGCCCTCAATTTCCCAAATCTACACTCTTTTTTCCTCTCTCCTATTAAAAAATATATAGGCAAAAAAGTAAACAATACAAATAAACAAGAATAGGACAAATAAGTTAACAAATAATAAAAAGGGAGCCAATGTAAAAGCACAGGAAACACGTACAAGTGCACACACAAACATAAACACACACATACACACACACACACACACACACACACACACACACAGAAATCCCGTGTAAACATAAACTCAGAAGCCATAATATAAAAGCCAAAGACCAGTAAGATAAAGGCTACCCTCAAAAAACAATAGGGCATACACACACACACACACACACACACACACACATACACACACACACACACACACACACACACACACACACACACACACACATACACACACACACCTCATCTACTGCTTGACATGGAGCCACCCTTAAATGTGGCTAATATACCCAGTGAGGCTTCATTGTAGAAAGGTAAAGTTTTACCTTTTCAAGCAAAGTTAGTTAAAGATAGCTTGTTGGTTAGGGCTGGAAACTCATGTCCTATCTTCCCCATCTCAGCACTGGGGCCTGATCTAGTTTGAACCTATGCAGGTTTTATGTTTGTTACCACTGTCGCTTTGAGTCCATATGTGTGCCTGTTCTCTTTGTTCAGAAGATATTGTTTCCCTAGTATTACCCATCCCCTTTGGCTCTTAAAATATACTTCTATCTTCCTCATCCACAAAGTTGACTAAGCCCTGGTGGAGGCATTGATGTAGCCATCCCATTAAGGATGGAATACTCCCAGGTACTTACTTTCTGTCCGTCTGTATTTGTTACATTTACTGCAGGAGTATCCTGGTTAGGGCTTTATTGCTGTAGAGATAAACCATGACCAAGGCAACTTTTAAAAGCAAACATTGAATTAAGGCTTCCTTACAGTTAAAGAAGTTTAGTTCGTTATCATCATGACAGGAAGCATTGGCAGTATCCAGGCAGACATGGTGTTAGAGGAGCTGAGAGTTCTAATGCTGATCTGAAGGCAGTCAGGAGAAGAATCTTCCACAGTGGGTGAAGCTTGAGAACTAGGAGACCGCAAAGTCCTCCCCCACGGTGACCTACTTCCTCCAATAAGGCATCTCTACTTCAATAGGCCATACCTCCTAACAATCCCCACTCCCTATGGGCCAAGCATTCAAACCCATGAATCTGTAGGGAACAAACATATATTCAAATCACCAAAAGAAGAAACTTCTCGGATACTGGTTCAATGAGAGTGATCTATGAGCGCAGCTATGTGTCAGTAGGAGTCATTTTAATGCTACAATCCTTTATGAGACAGGAGTATTTGCTTTCCCAGTATGTCCATGAACTATCTAGTCTCAGGTTATTGGCTGCCTGAGTAGCATCATACATGGGTTCCATCTCATTGAGTGGGCCTTAAGATAGTCCATTCAGATAGTGGTTTTGTCTGGGTCCCACATTTTTGTTACAATTGCACCAGTGTATCATTCAAGCAGGCTACCACATTCAAAAATTTTATAGTTGGGTTGCTGTTTACTGTATTCCTGTGGTAGCATGCAGGATAAATTCCAGTACCATGAACACTTCACTAGGGTGAAGGCTCAAGATAGGCATGAACTCAACTTCTCTGTGTTCACTGAGTTCTGTAGTTGTTGTTTTCAGCAACAGGATCTTACCATCAATATGTGGAGAACAACACTTTTTTTTTAACTTTTCCTTGTATAAATAATATTATTAATATACTCAAATTGAATGCAGTTAAATTTAAGTTTGGTAATTTAAGTAATCAATGGGATTTGAATAAATTTGATGTAAATTAAAATGTCAAAATTAGTGATTTTTCTTGAATCCAATAAACATATAATAGGGTTATAATATTGATGAGCTACAGAATGTTTTGCCACATGGAAGAGAAACTTATAATTTTCCTCTGTCCTGTGAACTCTGGGGGCCAAATCAGCATGGTAGAGCCACCATGCTGTACCAATATTATAATATGATATGCCTTTTAGAGTATGTACCATTTTCTCATTCATCTTTCATCCATGAAACATTATGATAATATATAATGTGCAAGTACTAATGTACAATTCAGAAAATAATATTTAATTATTTCTTTGAGAATTTCATACACTATAATTTGACCATACGCATACCTTTCTCCCATCTGCTCTCAGATCCACACCTCCTTTCTACCCACCCAAATTTGTGTTGGTTTTCTCTTTTTTTAAAAACCCTTTGGGAGCCCTTTGTGTTACCCAAATATCCTTTAATATAAAGCCTGTCCTGCAGCATGGTGGACCTATTAAGATTTTCTTTGCCAATTTAGCCTCCAGAGTTAGCTCAGTGTTCAACTCTCTATCTGGCGAAGTCATGTGCAGGTCATTGGACATACTTGTTCCCAAGAAACTGAGCCTTATAATATTTCATGTGATATGGAGTATCTTTTAGGGGCATTGTTACTCACCTGTCTTAGATAAGCTAGAAATTTAAAAGGATAATTCACCCCCTACTTAGGTGGCATTCAGGAAAAAACACTGGATGAGATATAATTAAACATTTTTTTGTCACTTATTTGAAATTGAAATTTAAGTGTTTTCTTTTCCCTTCTGAAATTTTGCCCACTATTAAACTGGAAAGTGGTTATTTGAAAGTAAAGATATAAAAAGTCCTCCTTTAGCTTCACTGGTCCCAGTCGCTCAGCTTTAAATTTCTAAGAAACTTCTTTTCCTCTGAATTTGTAACTGGTGTTTTTAGTCCCGTTTCCTCTTCTAATCAAGCATACTATGTAATAATGAACTCATTTTTTTCTCCCACCACTTTCTTTACTATTTTACTCTCCACAAGGCTGAGACCGTTCTCACATTCACACTGATCTTTTAAGCAACAGTATTCATAGGACTGCTTTGATGGCAAGGAAGAGCCCATGTCAGTGTTTGTGCCTACCTGAACACTCACACAACAACAAACGCATATATTTGAGGACCTAGATTCATTTACAACAGCTCGTGGAAAGCAGAACTTGAAAGGGGGAGTACTTCACATCCTAAATACTGACAGCAATAAACTTTCCAGGAAACATGAAATGTCAGGCATTTGCAGAGACATTTTGACTTTTATTTTAATTGTTCTATTTTTGAAATTTTATTCAAGCCTTATGATTTAATGGAATTTTAATAAACTGGATTATAAGACTCTCATTTACACTTTAGGCAGAATACTGGCAGGACCCAAAAGAAGAACCATATACAAAATTAACTTTACCTTTCTAAAACCCTGGATATAATTTGGGGATTTTCACTTTCTTTAAGTTTCTATCCCTGAAAAAAATTTCAGCATAGCTCTATAGAGCAAGCACCTAGACACAATATTTTATATTCTGATTCTTATGTCTTTTAAAGTTAGGTTTATTAATAGAGAGTGTCATACAATGTATTTTGAACCTATCCAATCCCCTGAACTCCCCTGTTCCATCATCCTTTGAACCTTCCCATTCCTTCCCACCCAACTTTGAGTTATTCCCCGCATCCTCTTTTCCCACTGAGTCCAGCGTGTGTTGTCACACTAATCTTTTGATTGAGGATCTCTCTAATGTGTAGTCCGCCTACAAGGGGTTGCATCATTAAAGAAAACTCACTCTTTCTCTCTTTCTCTTAGCAGCTATCAAATGATAATAGCTCCTCAGCTGGTTTTAGGCTTATATGCTGACCTCTCCTCCTCCATACTGGGATATGGTCTGGCTGGAGTTTTCCCTGTCTTTTACATATTGTTACAGTCACTCTGGGTTTATATATGCATCTTCTATATTGTATCTGCAAAAGAGTTTCCTTGAAGTTATTCGCCACTCTGGCTCTAAACAATCGTTCTTCCCCATCTTCTGCAAAGATGCCTGCGCCTTGGGGAGAAAGGTATGTACAAATACTCAACTTAGGGATGGGAACGCCACAATTTTCTATTTACTGCACATTGACCAGTTATAAGTTTCCATGTTTTCATCTACTGCAACGAAAAGCATCTCTAACATCCCTAATTATATCTGAGAGATGCTATGATCTATGTGCATAGCAACAAGTCTTATTTGTGTGTCTCTTCCTATGATAAGGAAACACAAGCCTACCCTGCTCCTCTGTGCAGCAATTAGAACTCTTACCTGAATGAAGTATGGTTTCCAGTTGTCTTATGGTGTTGTGCCTCTGTTAGCCAGGGATCAACCAGAGGAACAGCATGGTAAGAGATGTATGCTAAGAAATTAGGCGATGTGATGGGATTCTGGCTCAAAAAATCTAAAATATATACAGCAAGCCATAAAAGAAAAGTCTTTTATGTTTTAAAATTTTTATTTAACTTTATTTTGATTAGTAAATAATTCATGCATCTATTTAAGGGGCACAATGTGATGTTTTGATATATGCTTACAATGTGGTCTCAGTGTGTTGCAAAGAGAACTTTTCCTGTTGAGAGCTGAAAGCTATACTGGAAAAAGGTTGAGATGAAGTTAGTAAAGTGTCTGTTGTAGGCTGTCCTCTAAGATCCATGACTGCATGAGCTAAGTTAGCTAGGTTTCCAGTATCAAGCATGAATCACTTCTTGTTGAGCATGTTTTACGTCCAATTAGGGGAGTTTTGGTTCAACCAAGATATGAGTAGCACCATGGGACATTTAGGGTTGATGTGCTATGATAGTTGTTGCTATAATCCATAGGTGTTATAGCTTGGAAGGACTTGGTTGCTTCTCTCCCTTGCAAGCTTTCATAGCACCATCTAGTAGCATAAAAGTGAGCTCTTAGACCACGGGCTTTCAGATGAGATTGAATTAGGATTCACTGGATCTTGTATAGACACTACGTGGTGTCTTCAGCAATAGGAATTTATTTTCAGCTTCTTGAAGTCAATGAAGGGCAACACCAATAGCCTATGATGTTTTAGGAATCTCTTGGCAGATTCTAAACAACAACTCATAAGGGAGATTTACATTCCTGACATTTTATTTTATTTTTTCTGTATCTGAGTGTCTATGTTTTTTGGGGAAACATTGCTAACCCAGAAAGGAAGATTTTGTTTAATTGTGTATGTGTATGTATATGTATATGTATATGTATAGATATGTACCTAATAATTTTAGAAAATTGCATTTCTGATGACTTTTTAAAAATTGTTCTTACTTTCCTCCCTCCTCCTTCTGTATTGATCTCCCTTCCCACTCCCAGTCACCATCCATCTTCCCCTTTTACCCTCTTCAAATTACATTTACCGTGTTACTCTACCTTCTATTGTCCTCTCCACTTTGATTCCATTTTAATTTCCCATTTTCTGTGCTTAATCCAGATTATATACTTACATCTGAAGATTAGGAGCCACAGATGGTAAAGAACATGCAACATTTGTCTTCCTGGTTACTTCAGTCAATGAAATATTTTCTAGTTACATCCATTTGGCTAGATATTTCTATTTTCTTTATAATTGAATATTCATAGTATATATTTACTATATTTCCATTTGTTAGTTAAAAACCAGTTTTTGCTTTTTCCATTTCCTATATATTATGAAAAGTAATGAACATGGCTGAGCAAGTATCTGTGGAGTGAGTTCTCCAGTTCCTTGGGCATAAACTAAAGAATAGCATACTAGATTGGTTGTATGGTAGGCTTGGTTTTTGGTCTTTTCAGGGTTTGCACACTGATTTCTATAGTGGTTGCATCAGTTTTCAATACTACCAAGAGTGACTGAAGTTTTCAGTTTTCCCACCTCCTTTATAGTATTTGTTGTTGGTTAGTTTTTTGATCTTCACCATTCTGACTGGGTTAAGATGAAATCTTAGAGTTGCTTTGATTTGTAATCCCATAATTGCTAGGGAGATTGTACATCTTTGAGATATATCTTAGCCAATTTTATTTTATCTTTTGAGAACTGTTTAGTTCCATAGACCAGTTTTTGAATAATTCATTTTAAAATTTATTCTGTTTGTATATTCCATTAATTCTAGTTAGTAATATTCTCTCTGATGCATACATGGCAAAGAGTCTCTCCCATTCTCTTGACTTCCATCTCATTCAATTTATTATTTCCTTGGTATTACAGAAAGTTTTTTGCTTTGTGAGTTTAACATTTCTCAATTGTTAGCCTTAATTTTTGGTCAAATGGAGGCCTTTTCAGGAAGCCCGTTTCTATACCTATATCATGAAGGGTACTACCTATCTAAGTTTTCATCTGGAAGTTTCAGTATGTCAGGTTTCACATTTAAGTCTTTGTTCCACTGGAGTTAGTTTTTGTGCAAGGTGAGAAACAGATCTAATTTTATTCTTCCACAGTTTTTGTTGCACCATTTGATGAAGATGATGCTCTCATCTTTGTTAAGTACACAATTTTGTTCCATATACTCATGTTTGAGTCTTATATTTAGTTCCATTGGTTTATGTGCTTTTTTTTTTTCCTTTTTCTGTTTTTTTTTCTCTTTTTCAGTTTTCTGCTGTTTTCTTTAATATGACTATATTATATCTCTGGATGTCTGTAATGGTCATTCCTTCAGTGTTGCTTTTGTTCTTTGTTATTGCTGTTCAGGATTACTTTGGCTATCTGGGGGTGTTTTGAGGTTCCATATGAATTTTGGGATTGATTTCTGTTTCTGTGAAGAATGAGATGGGTAGTTTGATTGGTATTGAATTGAATTTATAAATGACTTTTGGTAAAATTTTCATTTTTATAGTATTAAATGTATGAATCCTGGATCATGGCTAAATTTTCTAATATTTATCTTTTTATTAGAGATTTAAATTTTTATATAGAGGTTTTTACTCGTTTACCTCAGTGGTTAGTTTTATTCCTAGATATTTTATTTTCTTTGATGCTGTTGTGACTTTTTAGCTGTCCGTGATCACTTTCCCTTTCTGTTTATATTGCCTATATGGAATAGCTAGTGATTTTTGTAAGTTGATGTTATGTCCTGCTTTTTTGCTGATAATGTTGATTGTTTCTAAAATTTCTCTGGTGTAACTTTTGGCATCATATGAGATATGATCTAGACATATGAATAATTTGCCTTTTTCCCTATTTCTTTCTCTCTTTTTTTTACTTCTCTTTTCCTATTGCTTCAGCTGATGCTTCATGTACAATAGTGAGAAGAGGTGTTAGTGGACGCCTATGCCACTTCCGATTTCAAGGAGAGTGCTTCCATCTTTTCTCCATTTAGAACAATGTTGCTTATAGAATTTTTTATATAACTTCTACTATATTGAACTGTGGTCCCTTTAGTTATATTAATTGTTGGGCTTTTCTTATGAATAAATGTTGGATTTTCCACATCTATTAATGTGATCAGGCTACTTTTTCCTAATGATCCATTATATGATGTATTACATTTATTGATTTGTATATGTTGAGCCATCCCTTGATCTCTGCATTGAAGCCAATAAAGTCAACTTGGTCATAGAATATTAACTTGGTCATAAAGAATAATATTTTTAATGTATATCTGTACTTGGTTTGCAAGCATTTTACTGAGGATTTTTAAATCTATGCTCATAAGGAATAATGACCAATAGTCTTTATTTTGTTGTATCTTAGCCTGCTTTGGATATTCGGGTTGTACTGGCATCATGGAAGGATTTTGGGAGTGCTTATTTTGTTTCTTTTATATTTCTTCCTTTCTTTCAGTTATTTTTTGTTTTGTTTTATTGTTGTTGTTGTTCTTTCTTTTTTCAATTTAAAAACATTTAGCTATAGAGCTTCTATAGAAGTCTGGTACAATTGTGCTATGCATCTATCTGGGCCTGAAATTTGTTTTACTTGGGAGCCTTTTTATTACCATTACAATTTCCTCATTTTTTATAGGTATGTTCAAATAATTAATCTTTTTTTGGTTTAATTTTAGTGGTTTGAATAAACCTAAAAAATTCTTAATTTCTTTTAGTTTTTCAACTGAATAAAGTAAAGGTTTTTATAGTATTTTCTTATAATATTCTGAGTTTCTTTAATGTCTATTGTGATTCATTGAATCACAATTATTGTGCTCATTTCTGGTTCTGTTTACCATGTTATATGTATGGTTTGTTTCGCCTACATGTTTCTCTGTGGATAACTTGTGCACACAATGCCTTGGAGGCCTGAAAACACTATCAGATCACTTAGAACTATGGTTAGAAAGAGATGTGAGCTACAGTGTGTGTTCCACAAAAAAATCTGGGGTTCACTGAAGGAGCAACCAGTGCTCTGCTGAGACATCTTTTCAGTCCTCATCTTTACCACTTTTTTTTTTTTTAAATTGTGTAGTAGAACATTTAGAATCTACTCTTCCAGCAGTTTTTTTTTTTTTTTTTTTTTTTTTTCGAGACAGGGTTTCTCTGTGTAGCCCTGGCTGTCCTGTAACTCACTCTGTAGACCAGGCTGGCCTCAAACTCAGACATTCACCTGCTTCTGCTTCCCAAGTGCTGGTATTAAAGACATGCCACCACTGCACGGCATCTTCCAGCAGTTTTCAATCACATGAAACATTATGATTCTTCACAGTCCCATTCTGAACAGCCAGTTAGTATTACTCAGTCTGACTTAAACATTGTCCCCTGTGACCCACACCAACGCATTTTCCATGTATCTCCCTCCCTTTCCTCTTGGGTACAAATACCCTTATTTTTAGGGAAGCCTGCTCCCTTACTGTCAGAATCAGGAGAAAAACCTAGAATGATCTCTACTATTGACAACCCATTGATTAGGGATAGTTAACTTTTCAAAGAATCTCTACACTAGATCTCAAATTTGATGTTTAATTGAATGACTGGACACTATGACTTTGCAATGGTAGTACATCAAAAAACAAACAAACAAACAAACAAAAACAAAACAAAACAAAAAAACACATGACACCATGTGTGTACTAGGCAATGTTGTGATAACTTTATATACTTACTCATGTACACCTTATGAGAAATTCCTTAGCAACTGAAGACTGGGATAAGAAGATAAACTGAACCTATACTTTTAACCTTCGGTCTGGTTCCAGGACTAGGTAGGCTTCAACCATAATGTCATTGATTTTGACTTTTCAGTGATTTAAAGTCTGAAATGTTCACTGTTGCTTATGTCAAAGGGAAAATGTATTCTCTTACCACAGTTTCTCAGACTCTAGTGTGGTTATTCTTTTGGTTGATATGTCTTTAGTTTTAAGGCTATGATAATCCTGGAAAATAAATCTTTAATTGCTTCTAAAAATAACTAACCAGAAATACACTAATTTTATATTGTCCCAGTTATTTTTCCATTCTCAACTGGACATAGCACAGTGTCTCTGGGATTTTGGGTGCACGGCTGTCATCTAGTGGCATTGTTCATTTAATTCCACAAGATGAACAAAGAATTGCACAACCTGGACAAATAACACATAAAGAGGAAGCAAAGGTATCAGAAAATCCTATTGACAATTGAAGAGAGGTGGTCTCATGGGAGAGATAAGTGGCAGTCATGTGGATGCTGACTCAAGTAACTCAAAGGGTCTGTCCCAGAGTGAAAGTAAGAGGTACAGATGGTGAGAGCTGGAAACAGAGAAACAAGAGCCACAAAAAGAATGAAGAGGAAAAAGTGGCAATCTTTATTAGAACAAACAGCCCCAATCAAGGGGATGGGAGGAGTAGCAGAGGAGAGTGTTCACATAGGAGCTCTTCTCAGACTGTGTATAGTCTCCTGAGTATCCCACTTCCAGACTTTCTCTCCTTCCCCCTGATTGGTCCCAATCGCCAGAAAATTAAAAATTTGTAACTTTTACTAACTGAAATATGTAAAAGATGAAACATCCTCACAAGATGGCAGAGGCCACAACCTCAAAAGCAAAAAGAAGCCCTTCTTAATAGGGTCATCCATGGTTTTCCAGATGGCACAAGTTTCATCGATCCTCTTTTACTAGTGTCATCTCAGAAGAAAGCCTAAATTGCCAGAGTCTGATTGGGTATGGGCATGTCTGTATGGGGATCTTCTGTAACTGGGGCCAATATAGGAATACCTACTCTGAACACGGAAGACATCATCCCACAGGCTGGTGGTTAAAAGGGCATAAAGCATCTAGCTAATGGCCAGCCTGTGAGCAAGCCCCGGCATCAAGGTCTTGTTATGGTTCCCACCATAACTTCTCTGAACATTGCGCCATGACCTGGATTTGTAAGTTAAATAAACCCTTTCTTCCACTAATTTCCTTTAGGAAGAGCGCTTATCATGACATCTGACAGAAAACTCAAACTTCTATGTAGTAAGAACTGACATTGTTTCATCTTCATGGACAACATCTGTACTTCTAACCCATTTGCAAATGAGTTTTAGTGCATTATAGATGTGGGACAATGAAGAGTTTAGTCTAACGGAAGTAGCTGCAGACTTTAAAATCCTCCTTCTTGTATTAAAAAGATATCTTTTTTGATCCAGACAATGTTTTATCTTAATGATTGAGAATAAAATTGGAATGGACAACAGAATAAAATGTGCTTGAAAGTAAAATATGAATAGAAAAAAATCATCAGAATGCCAGTTCATAAAAGTCTGGAAATTATTGAGACATTTAATTATTTTTTTATATTTTTCCCCAAAACTAATCACTAAAGATAAGAAAAACTCTTCTCAGGATTACTGTGTTCTAGAAAATGTTGAAGACAGCCAGACTGCCAGATGTGTGGAGACAGGCTGTATTACAGGTCCTGCTGACCTTCAGAAACCCATAAGGAAAAAAACCTGAGCAGGCACTTGTAAATGTTGCTATATGTGTTTTCCTACCAAAGGGATCTGTCCTGCACTATGCCAAGTACACTTCTACTCAAAATCCTGGCATTCTCCCTCTATCCTGACCTTGGGGTACACACAAAATGAAGAGGAGTGATTGCAGAACGTCACCCCCACTTCAAACTGCCCAGGGGAATGCTTGTATCCCCAGCATTAAATCCTCCAAGAACATCTCATTCTCCAGATTATTATGGCTTCAGGAATTGGAAGGCTAAAATAAAACTGCCACAAGAAACCGACAGGTTTAGGACTAGCAATGTTGCTATCTGTCCATTGCCTCTATCTTTCTCAATGGTTTAGAAAATTTGCCTCAAATTATTAAACATTTTCAATACATAAAAGTTATGGGAGCAATATGAAGGACACTGTTGTTGAGAAGCAAATGTTAACTTGGTGTGCCTTCTTTGCCTTAGCTCATTTCAAAGCTATAAAACACCAAAGCCCCTGAATTTCCTTTCCTTTTTACATAGGACCAATTTAGGGTCAAAAGTTTTGTAGGTGGGTTGATGTCCCCATCCCTCACTAGGGGTCCTGTCTGGCGACTGTAGGTAGTCTCTTCAGGTTTCATACCTCCCACTGTTGGGCATATGGATAAAGTCACCCTCATTGACTCCTGGAAGCATCCCTTATAACAGATCTTTGGGACTTCCTAGAGATTCCCAGCACTCCTCACCCTTGGCAGCTGAATATTTCCATTCATATTCTTGATCATCCGAGCCTTTCTTCTAGCTCTTCTTATACCATATCCTGCCCCCTTTCACCCTCCCCGTCCCTCTTCCACCAAGGTCCCTCCCTCTCTCTGCTTCCCTTGAGTATTTTGTTCCCCCTTCTAAATGGGATTCAAGCATCCACAATTGGGCCTTTCTGTTTGTTTATGTTCTCCAGATCTGTATCACAGATATTCTATGCTTTGTGGCTAATATTCACTTATCAGTGAATACCTACCAAGCAGAGACTGAAAGAATGGCTGACCAGTAACCAACCCAACTTGAGACCCGTCTCATGGACAGGCCTCAATCCAGGACACTATCAGTGATGTTATGTTGTACTTGTAGACAGAAGCATGGCTGTCTTCTGAGAGGCTGTAACCTGCAGCTGACTGAGACAGACATAGATGCAGCCAAACATTGGGTAGAGGTCAGGGACCCCTATGGAACAGTTAGGGGAGGGATTGAAGGAATTGAAGTGGATGACAAGTCCATAGGAAGACCAACAGTGTCAACTCAACTATATCTCTGGAAGCTCCCACAGACCGAGCAACCAACCAAAGAGCACAAAGGAGCTGGAGCTAGACAGAGTCCTCTACCCCACAGCACATATTAAAAACAAACCCACCAACCAACAACCAACCAACCAACCAACCAACCAACAACCAACTAACCAACCAACCAACCAACCAACCAACCAACCAACCAACCAACAAAAAAACAATAAAGCATCAGCTAAAGCTTTACTTCTACACTTGCCCTTTATATTTGCTAAATAAATGGTTATTTTAAATATTGTGGATATCTGTGCTCAGGCTGTCAGTCTATCCATCTTTTCATCCACCAATCCATCAACATTTCACCTGGACACATGAACCTGTGTGCTTGGTCTCACACACATACATACATTTTTTTTTAAATTGTACCATTCTGTAATTAACTTGGTCATTCACTTTTATAGTTTTTATATTTATACTTGATGAAAATTGTAGATAAAGATCATTCATTTTTCTTTGGTTTAATGTGTTTTTATTGAAATAATTGTTATTACATAATCTTTACAAACTTGTTAGAATATTCTCTGTGTAGAATATTCTCACTTAGTGTGAGAACAGATGAGTAATCTGTCATGTACACTTTCTACCTATAGACATCCAAAATGATGCCAGGAGTTGGTTTCCTCCATTTCAAGGGATGGGCAGACAAATCTGCTAAGGTCTATATTTATAGCTGGCACTATTTCTGCATGTGATCAGTAATCACCTGCCTGGATGATGAAAATCTTTCAAACCATAATTAGCATGTTTGGTCAATTTTTAATGAAATACCTTGTCTTTTTATGCCCTGGGAATATTATAGATGTATACAAAGCAGTTCCATTGCTTTTGCCTCTATCTTATGTTCTTCTATCTCCCTTCTTCTCCTGTTGAAACTTTTCTTCAAACAAGTTTCCTTTAAAGTTGGTGAGTATTTATTGAAGTATGGATATCTTAACAGTGTCTTCACCAGTAAAGAAAATTATTCTTCCCCACCCTCAGGCAACCATTAATGTACAATAATCCTTTAGGGAGGATAGAATGTTATAGGCTATCCACCATCTCTGATGAAATGCCCATTGGGTTCAAGTGTGTTCAAGAATATTGCAGGTATCCACAGATGCTTCAAGTTCATGAGTACAATGGCCATCTAATGTCCTCAGCCAATGTTAGAAAGCACTCCTCCCTTCCTCTGGCTCTTATTCTCTAAGCAGTAAGTGTGGCTGTATTCATTTGTTCATAATGTAATGTTTACATTCTACATGAAATTTTTTCCTTTGGGTTTTCTTCTTTCTTTACTGTAGAATCCCTTTACTCTGTTAGAATAAAATTTTTCAATAATTTGTCTAAATGCATTGGAATATTTACTTTCATTTGTACTTACAAAACAACATCTCAGTTTTACCGTGATCAAGCACATCAAACATTATTTTAGAAGTTTGTCCATTTTTTTTTCTTCAGGAAAAGATTCCACTCCTTGGATGTAAGAACAGAAAAAATATTGAGTTCTGTTGAGTTTTTTTTTTTTTTTGATGGCTTCCCCACCCCCATTGTTTCTTTGAGACAGAATCTTTCTGTGTAATCCATATAGGTCTTACACTTACAATATTCCCTCTTCAACCCAGTGTTGACATATTGATATTACAGGCATGGAAAATATGCCAGACTGACTTTGCTGGTTTTAAAAATGGACTTGGTATCAAGTCTTATACAGGGAGGAGTGCTTTTCTCTTTATTCTTATTATTTCAGATCTACCTGGATGTTGTTTTAATGGATGCTGGGAGGAAGAAATGTTATCTGATCTTTTCCCACAAGAAAAACTTAATCGACCTCTCTCCACTGTAGAATTAGCTACTTATTTCTAGGAATGAACAATCATACTGAAGAGTCCTGGTCCTTTTTCTAACTGTTCTTTCATTTTACTAGCATCTTTCGCATGATGATTGTAACTAGGGCAGCTTTTTAGCAACTCTCACTGTTTTTTCCTTAAATGTTCTGTCAAACAGAATGCAGACTAGAATCCTAATAGAAATGGTAGAATTTAAAAATGAGCTATGGCAGATTTTCCACTTTCCTGATGACATAGAGCCTTTATCACTTTATAAATGATGTATTTCTCCACCTTTTTAAGGCTTGCCCAGTTTCTCTGAGAGTAAACTTTGACATATTTGTTATGGATGTGATTCTACATACTTCCAATTTGTTTTGTTTAAAATCGTGCTTACTTGTTTTTGTAGCAACTTTAGATAAAATAGAATCTACAAAATAGTATGAAGATGTACCATGTTCCACCTCCCTAACAGTAATATTTTGTGTGTCTAGGGGATTATGTGGCCAACCAGGAAATTTACATTGATTTATATGAAGTACTATACCAGAACCTGAAGATGACTCTGTAGTTAAAGATACCTTCTGCCAAGCCTAGTGATCTGAATTAAAATCTGAGAACCCAGATGAGGGAAAGGAGAAAATCAATTCCTGCACGTTGTTTCAACTTCCACATGGAAGCTCTTATATCCATCACTAATAAATAAATCAATGTTATAAAGGCTCTCATCAGAATTTACCAATTTTTCATGTACTTATTGCAAGTATAGGTGTGCTCGCCTCTGTGGAACTCTACTACAGAAGCAAGGAAGTACCACCTCAGTTAAGATGAAGAGCTATCACCAAGATCCTTGAACAACATACAAGGCTATTCAGCTTACAAATTATACCAATCTCACTAACCACCGTTTTATCTTATCACATGATTTTATCATTTTGTGACTGTTATTGATTACTGCATGTTATTATCTTTGTATTTTTCTACTCAGTTTAATTTAACTACCTCATGATCTATATGCATTATTGTGTGTATTGATATAGTATTTTTTTATTCTGAATAATGATCCAAAGCAAGGATGCAGTGTCTTTTATTTAACCATTCATCCATTTTGGAACAAGTTTATTGTTTCCACTTTGGAGCTATTGTGAAAAAAGTCAGTATTAGCAGTCATAGAGTATTTTGTGAACAAATGTTTCACCAATGAGGGTGAAATTGCCCAGAGGTGCAATTGTATGTCTCATAGTAGTTGCAGATATGGTTTTATAAGGATTGTCATGTTCATTTTTGGAGCTATTATCAATTTTACATTGAAGTCAGCAAGGCATAAGAATCCCACTGCTTCCACGTCCAATTCCAGTGCTTGCTATTTTCAGTACTTTCATCTATTCCGGCCATACTGATGCCTCACTATGGGATTGCCTTGCATTTCTCTAATGACAGGATACTTTGCAAAAAGCAGACAAAGAAGGAAAGAAAGTAAAGGAAGACACACAATGTATCAAGGAAGGTTAAATAATCATATACCATGTATAATATACTGTGTGTGCTAGTTACAGTTCATAGTGGTGTGAGCATAGGTGATCATGCATGTGTGCACAAGTGTGTAGATGTCTTAAGTTGGCAGTGGGTATCTCATACTTCAGTTATTTCTCTACTTTTTTCTATTGCTGTTTTTCAAGAAGTTCATATATGGATATATTTACATCAGTTCCCTTTATCCCTGCCTTCCTTTAATACCCCTGTGCCCCCTCAGCTCCTTCTCAAATATATATATAGCCTCTTATTCTTTAATTATTATTGTTACACAGATGCACAAATAAACAAATATTTATAAATATAACTTTCTGAGTTCGTTTAGTTCTGCTGAGGTGAATGTATATTTCTGGATGATTACTTGGGACTCTATAATCTACCAGGAGACTTTACTATGGGGAATACTGATTCTCCCTCTCTCAGCAATCATTAATGGCTTGCAGTTCTTCATCTCAGGGTTTAGCCTTGTGAGATTTCTTCCATCCAGGTGGATCTGTCAATTGATGTTGTCATTTCTCAAATCTTGTTTACAAGCTGGGTGTTACTCCTTTTTACTTTTCTCCTTTGAAAGCTTGCATAACTACTTCAGGAACTATGGGAGCTAATTCTCACATGTGGACAGAGGGTATAGAGAAATCCAACTGGAATTGACCTTTAAACCCCCTCTTTGAGGATTATGACTGAAGCAGCATAAACAAGCTTGTTTATAATGCTTCATATTGCTTGATGAAAGCATGCAAGCTTCAGGATGAGAAAAGCTATATTTTATTTTTATTATTGTATTTATTTTACTTTGAGATGGGGTTTCATTCAACCTTCAGCTCATTGGTTTGACTAGATAATAGGGCCACTGAGATCCAATAGCCTGCTTGTCATGATCCCCTACTAGTATAGTTACAGATGAATATTACTATATCTAGCTTTCATATTGATACTAATGGTCTAAATTTATATCCTCCTGATGACATAGCAAGCATTACACAACTATGCTACATTATCATCCAGAGAGTATTTTTTAATAGAACATAAGTCAAAGGGCTGTGAGAGTAGTTTAGTGTTCACTTAGAATAAGCAGGACCATGGATTTTATTCCCAGCACCTAAAGAAAAACAGTAAGATGATTTAGTCTTTATCTTAATGTGGCTGCTATTGGTAAGGTATACTTGTAGTCTTTGAATCTCAACGCTATGACTTGATATAACTTGGTCCCTAAATAGAAAGAGCTAGGTACTTGGATTCAAGGTTTTCTCCATGGTAACTCAAACTATCATTAATTCCTTGCAGAGATTAAAGTGTTACTGCACACAAAATTACTGTATCTATTTTCTCCTAACCCAGGAGGAGTCACTCTCTAATATCTTCTAGTTCTGTAAACCCTTTGATTCTGATCTCTCTCTGAGTATGAATTAGGGATAGATAGATATTTTTTGCAGCATTATGTACTTTTTGGAGCATATTATAGAATATTCATTCATAAGAGGTAAGAATATTGGTCATGAGTGTTCTTAGAGTCTTCACAGAGCAGAGAAATGTAGAAATGTAGAAAACGGAGATACCCCATAAAGATACCAGGAGGTAAGGAAGTCCACTTATCCTTAAGACGAAGGGGTTTTTAGAAGAGTTTACCGAGCAAAAACCCATCCTCAAGGAATTCAAGTTTCCAGGATACATCCCCTGGGAGAGCGGATCTCCCCCACTCCTCCTGCGTGTAACAGGGGTCTTATCCTAACAGGGAGGAGAAAGGTCAATAGATACTAAAGAACAATGAACAAGATAAAGTGTAAACAACCCGTGTTGTAAAATGTAATTAGCCCACATTGTAAGCTGTATAAAAACTTAAAGCTTTGTTTCCTCTTGGTCGCTCTGTTCCCGATTACAGAGTGACCCTGGTATACCAGTTCAATTTATAAATTAACCTCATGCTTTTGCAGCGGCCTCCTTCTTGATTCTTCGTGAGTGGGGTACCCATGCCGGTTATAACAGAAACAGTAGATGGTAGTTTAGTGCCAAATACAGCAGAACACTGTACATAGGTGGTGATCTGAAAATACAGTTAGTGATATGACTTAGATATAAATATTTAAATAGTATGTCTATGTAAAGAGCTATCTGAAATATACAGATTTGTAGACATAGCAGTCTCTTTCAGTCTGGAACTGGTGCCATTCACTGCCTTTAAGTGAAGAATAACTAACTCATGCAATCATCTCTTTAAGCTATTTTAGCATCTTAAGTAATTTGTTTTTCACCTGCTATAGAATGCTTAATACTGTTTCTTTTACATGTTGCTGGTGACAGACACACAAAAGCTCTTTTTTATCCCTGCTGTGTAACCCTTTACTATTTACAGTATCAAATTCCACTGAAGGTCCAACACAAGCATCCCTTCATTCTAACCTCTTTCTTCTATGATGTCATGCATTTAATGCTTAGCACTTTGTTATGTATATATCACTGTAGATCAGACTTGTATGAGTTTTCCTGGAGTTTAAAAGGATAACATTTGTAGTTTGCCATTATATAATAAATAATCTGCTATCAAATAATCTCAAAAATCAAGCCAAGATTAATATTGGGAGCAAACACCTCTACATAAGAATATGTAGATAGATACACTGCATAATCTATGTACAAAAACATATTAGATATCTGGAATGTAATAGCTACATTGATTCTATAAATGGCTTAGGCATCATCCCTTATAACTATAAGATCTTCTGATTCTTAGAACAATTTTAAGATAGCCAAGGCTATTCCTATTTTACTTAATAAGATTTGGAGTAACCAAACAGCCAAGGAATGTGTTCAACATTTCAGAGTGTAGGTGGGAAAAGATGGCATGAGGAAATAGGATTCAAGCTTAGATACGTGTATTCAGAATCCCTGTCAATTTGCTTATTAGGTTCATGACTTCAACCAAGACTGTGCAAAATCAGGGTTTCAAAGACAGTATGTCACCTTCCTGATTTCCACACATTCTAAGCACCTAACCTCCTACTTGTCCTTACATACACTATATATTCCTGACACTGGTAACTAGATGGACACCACAGATGGAATGCATCTCCGCACAAGTACTACCTCAAACAGTGAATGGAATTCCAGATACTATTCATAAGTACATACAAAACATTTACCAACTGCATAATGACTATATTATTATGACACATTGTTTCTCATTGCTAGTTTATGTAAGATCTACACAGCAATGAGCCAGTAGGAACATGCCATACTATTCACCAGACATACCTTACAAGCTTTGTTCTGCTGATAGGGGCTTCTTCCTGCTGAGACCAAACAACCCATTTTACTTCATTGTATTTGAGAATATAATTATGTTTTGCATATCTGCTACCATGAGACTTTCAGTGAAAACAAGTTATTTTCATAGTAACAAGGGGAACTATATCACCTCACTTGCATTCTATTTCTGGTTTTAAACAATCAAAAAACCATTTAGTATAGGCAAAGCTGCACTGACTTAAAATGCTAAAAATTATCTAGAGACAAAACTAAACACTTTTCTTTAATCATATTAGGCCTGGATTTTACATTCCCTGAAACTTTTTAAGGAATGTGTATTGTAGTCTTTCTTCATGCTTTTTTTCTCATAAATACATTTATTATAAATGTTAGCATGAGCAAAACAGAAAAATTGATGACTCCTGATGATTAGTGAAATGGGTCTTTCCACAGGTTTATGTTTCAACATTTACAAACTTACATATGGTAGGTGAGTTTCCTACCATTAAATGTAGAACACTCTGAAATCATTACAAGTTATTAGTTTGCTCTTAGTATCTTCCTGCTTAACTTCTCTTCCATATTCTGGCCAGTAATGATGTAATTAAACACACTACTGTCTCTAAAACTAAACAGAGGACTGACACTAACTTTGATGATTGATTATACAATATCACATGTTTAAGACAAATTATGATAGCATCAAAGACTAATAGTTAACAATGTTCGCTGTTCTTGTGGAGGACCCATCTTTGGATCCCAACACCCATATTAGAAGACTCACACTTGCCTGTAACTCCAGCTCCAGGGGATCTGACAGTCTATTCTGGACTCTTTATATACCTATACCCATGTATATGTGCATGTATGTATGTGTGCATACATGCATATATATGTAAATATAGTCACACACATACATTTGAATAAAAATATAAGTACCTTTAAATTTCTATAACAATGAGTCAACAAAACATCTCTTAAAGTAAAAGTACCTTTCCCAAGAATGATGATTGGGGTTAACTTCTTGACCCATAAGATAGAGAAAACTGATTTCAGTAAGTTGTCCTTTGATTATTAATACATGTGTACCTGAATCACAGGTATGCTCTACATACACACACACACACACACACACACACACACACACACACAGGATAGTGAAAACTAAAATAAAAACATTTCTTTTTTAAAAATGTCCCACTAATTACAAGGGATAATTTAATGTGTTAGTGTGGTTTTGCTAATTTTCATTCTGTTTTTACTCATGTATATTCCTTAAATTTTGCTTTTGAAGAAATATGCTAATTGGATATCAAGGTTTATCATTTTATGTTGCAACACATGAATTTAAAAGAAAGTTTGAAATGATTATATTCTTATATTTTAATGTGTCAAGGATGCTCACAATAAAATTTTGGTCAACTTTTTTTGGGGAATACACATGCAAAGACTTAGAAAGAGAGTCAGAATAAACTCACTTACTTTGCTGTGACAAATGCCATGGGAAAACATCAACTTGTTCTCATATAATAAAGCTTGACATATTAAAAGCCTAGAAAAAATGAACAGCATGAAGAAGCCTTACATTTGTGAAATAAATGAGAAATAGCAGTTGAAACATGGAAATTACATTAGAGGCCATTGTCAAAAAAGCAAGTTATTATTGCAGACCTAGCAGCAGTTTGTAATAATCATATTCAAAATATATTTATAGAGACATTCAGCATTAAAAGACTATGAGACTAAAAGACTATGAGGGCATATAAAGATAATATTTACTATTGTGTTACTCTCTAGTAAATAAATGTCCTAGTACAGGAAGAACATCAGAAACTAAATATTTGAGCAGGGATGAGGTTTTTCTTTCTTTATACCAATTAATTTTTGCAAGATCCATTTTGAATTATTCTGTTTGAAACTTTATCCTGTCTCTCAAAGAACATTTGGTCTCCAAACAGCCTTAATTTGAATAATTGCCCAAGTACTTTTTCTTTCATTTGTTGTTATATTTATTTTTGTTTTGAACCAGATCTCTTTGTAGTCCAGGTTAGCCTTAGATTGGTCACCTTCCTACTTCTCCCCCCGCCCCCCGCCCCTGCCACGTCTAAAGATTACAGCTATACAAGTCTCCCTTTGTTTGTGTGCTCATGTTTTTGAGGGTTTTCCCAATAGAAATGTATCTTTTTATGTAGCAAAATAGTATTCTACTGGGTATGGGTAAGGCATTTTCTTTATCCATTGCTGCTTGATAATGAATAGGTTTGATTTCTTAGCTTAGCTCTTGCTAGTAGTTCATCAAGAAATATTGTACCGTGACCTCACTGAAATCCTGCTACATTTACTTTGGGTGTAAAGTGATGAGATTGCTAGGTCACAAGGTATGATCTATGATGACTTTTCCAGAGTAACTCTGTTAAGTTATATTCCCACCCACAGTGCTCTGGGGTTTCTCTACACCTTTACCAGCAATGCCTTCTGTATATTGACTAATAGATGTTTTCTCAGGTATGAGGTGATATTTCCTGGTAATTTTAATTTTAATTTTCATGACAACACTGTGGTTGATATCTGCTGGCTATTTGTGCACCTTTTTCCTGAAAGTGGCTATTTATGCCACTAGCCTACTTGTTTGGATAATTTAGGTTAGCAGGATTTTCTGTTGTTTTATGAGAGCTTGCTCTTGAGTTGATTGAGCTTCTTACATGTTTACTATATGGTTGCCTCTATTACATGGTTTTCAAAAAATCTCCCAATGTCTGCTTTGTCTCTTCATGCTTTTAGTGGTTTATTTTGCCATGGAGTTTTGGCTTGGTGCAAATCCAGCATCTACTTGCATTCTGTGTCATACATTTGGTGTCCTATCTAAGAAATCTGTACCCAGTCAACGTTAAGAGCACCTTCTTTTCCTGTTTGGTTTTGTTTAGTTATTCTAATCACTACAGCTTTACAGTTAAATTTATAATGTTCAATTGTTTAATACATTGTAATTTTTTAACACAGCAACACACTAAGATTAAATTCTAATCATTTACATTAAAATTAAAGGAATAAAGCATGCACACTCCAGTGTGCATGTGTTCATAGTAGTTTCACATGTTTTGCACTTGCATCTTCCTCTGGATTATTTTCAACATACTTAATTGAAAAGAACTAACAGTGAACTTAAGTTTTATTTCCCATGAGGAAGAAATCGTATCTAAGAAAATCATCACTGGTATGTACTTTAGTGAGTTAGTGTGTATACTCACTGCAGAATAGGAAAAAAATATGTACTGAGACAGAATTCCATATGTCACAGTGTAAGCCTGACTACCAGAGGCTATTCCAAGGAGATCTGCTGCCTGACCTAGTGCAAGAGCCCTAGCAAAGGGAAACAAGCCCGGGTGGGGTAGGGCTGTCTCTGCCCATGCTTTGCAGGACACTCTGTTTCTCCTCAATATCCTGCACTGAGTTGGGTCAGGCTAGGCCAACAAGAGGCCAACTAGCCAGTGAGGAGTGCAGTGCAGATTCAGTCCATGTTTTGGGAGAGCAGACCTCTTCCCAAGTGTTACAGCTCTTAGAGCATAGGACTCTGTAGCCTTCACTAGCTACATGAACTGGGATCCCTGAATGGAGAACTGGGTTCCCAGAATGGAAAACTGGGCCTCATTAGCATCTTGTTGTTTTGTCCTGAAGGCAGGTGAAACAGCTCAGCAGGGAATGGCTCCTTTAGGGAAGCTGCAGACTTGGCAGAACAATAGACCTCACCTAAGATGAAAGACTCCACCCTAGGTGGGCTAGCAGGTTGTGGTAAAGACAAGGTCTGGTTCAGCCTGCTTGAGGCTGTAGGAGGTCACAGTTTTTACCTTTTTATTTATTAAAAATTAGCTGGACTGGGGCATAAGATAGACTTATGCTCCGTAGTGTAGTGCTGCTTGGGAATTATGGTGGCTGGCAGCCCTGTCTGTCTTAGGACTTGATCTACTGGTCTCTCTCTTACTTATCCAGGAAATCATATGCAGCTTGTTTGTGTTTATTTGCACAAAAAGGGTCTTTTAGTGTTTATTATTAATAAACAGGCCCTCTTGGCACACAACTCTGTCTTAGATTGATGACAGCCATAGATCCAGTGGTTAGTCATTGACTGTAGGCCCTCATAGCAAACCTTTTTCCCATACAGACCAAAGCCACAATATGTACTTAATGCTTTTCTTCATCAAGATGAATAACTGCTGTATCTCAGCTTTTCTGAGCCTGTATGTTGGTAACTGACCTGCTTGAAATACCAAGTCAAAAGTTAAAAGCAACAGGATTAACTATGCCTTTTGGGATGTCCAAAGAACTCAATTCAGTTTCAAATTAGCAACTATCAGACTCCTCAAGATCTGTCCTCCAGGCATGGGGTGGTGGCTTTGAGAATCAACAAAAGAACTGTTATTTCTCAGGAAATAGTGGAGGCTATGCTCCAAGTTAACTTTGATGGCAAATAAAGATTTTTAGCCATCATTGTAATTGGAATCATACTTACTAGAAGGCTCAGGATCTGTATCCACCAGTCTTTCAGGCAGCCATTGAGCTTCATCTTCTTTTTGTGAGAAAACACAAATGGAATCTCTTCTCCATATTAAAATGGGATCTGGACCATTCCATGTATTAGTTAGTGGGTCCCTCCATTTACTCATGGCATATGAACTAGAAGTGAGTGGGATGCCAGTGGAGATCCTTAGCAGACAGAATTATAGCATCAGTTTGCAAAAACTTTACAACAAAACTGACAAAAGTGAGATATGCTTTTGGTGACTTTGTGAGGGTATAGTTCCCCCCTTTTTGTTTTTACAAGTGAATTTTTTATAGTGCAATGTGCAAGTTCAACAATTCCTTGTCCCATGGGGCTATAAGGAGTTCCAGTTTTATGGGTAACATTAAATTGTTGACAAACCTCTCAAAAATGCTTGACTGTAATAGTCAGTTGCATTATCTGTTTTTATCCAATTAGGAACACCAAGCATAGAAAAATAATGCAGGCAATGAGCAATTACATTTTTTAGTTGTTTTTCTGTTAAGGCAAATGTAACCAGAAAGCCTGAAGAGGCATTTATAGACCCATGTGTATATTTTACTTTTCTAAAATCAAAAATATTAGTATCCATTTGCAATAATTGATTAAGTATAAGTCCTCGAGAATTAATATCATTATGTGGTAGGTAGAAACTGAGGCCATTGAGAACAAGTCTTTACAATATGACGTGCACATTCTCTAAAATTACCAAATTATCATCTCAAGCCATTACTATTTTGATGATGTAAAGAATGAGATTACATAGCCAATTTTTCTTGTGTAAGGCCTATAATCTGTCTGGGATACAAATTTGTTGTGGCATTGCCTTAAGTGGTCTTGTCCAGGAAGTCTAGGAGGAGTTTTTAAATGTCTGAAGTCAGTCCTTTAAAGGAACAGTACTTTCTGTTAAGTTGTATGTGCATAAACAATTGCAAAATTTGAGATTAGCAGTGTTTAAAAGAGGAACAAGAAATTGTAAACCTGAGCTACACATATATGCATATATATGCTATCAATATACAAATTAAATCTTGATTTTACCACTTTAAAAACAGTGACTACAGCATGTAATTCAATTATTTGTGCTGAAGTAGAGGGATACTTGTCAGGGTCAGAGTGTCCCTGATTGTCCCTGAGAATTTGACCTTATCTGAGTAACAGTCTATTCTCAGAGGAACCATGGAGTGTTCTCGGAAAAACCATAAAATGTTTTGTCAACGCTTCCGCTCCGGCCAGGTGTGAAGCCAGGTGTACACCCCCCGCCCCACTTCCTCTTACCGCTTCCTTGCTCTGCAAGTATAATTGCCCTGCCCTTCTGAAGTAAAGTCAGGCTTTGACAACCGTTTTTGCTTGGCCTCGTTCCTCTCTCTC
>JADRCD010204485.1:8763-21150 GCA_019843815.1 Montemys delectorum | reverse complement strand
CTCAGCACAGCGGCTCTGGGTACCAGGGAAGACTTGAGTCAGCTCCACAGTCGGAGGGAGGAACAAGATCTCTTCCCCCTGATCCTGCTGGGACTCTGACATGAGCTTTGATGGGGAAGGCTAAAGTCATCATGTCCAACGGCCCACCATGGTGTTAAGTGACCCAAGCTTCAGAGCCCATGTCAGGATGAAGCTGGCTGGCTCAAGCCATGGATGCAGAAGTTGGGAAAGTGATTAAGATGGTGTGGCCAGTCTCCCCAGATGAAACTTCCAGAAACACAGCATGAGGACCAGTGAGGTGGTGGGCAGGAATTCCTGCCAACTGTGGAATACTGGTCCAACTGTAAAGTGCTGGTGCCCAGCGTTCTGTTTTAGGCGTGTGGCTGGAAACAACCCCCTGCATGTACCTCTGTACCTCTGGTTCATGGGCCAAAGGTAGGGGTTCTGTAAGGAGATGTGAAGGGCTAATCCTCAAGCACATGCTGTTGCCACATTCTGCAGAGGAGATAACCAAACCTCTCTGAGGTCACAGGAAGTCACAAAGTCACACTGGCAGAATGGGAGCTAGAGAGGGGCCTAGTGGGAAAAGGGAGCCCGGAATGGGCTGGGCCCCGTATGAGGAGGGCTGTGAGCTGGGTGTGGCCAGATGTGACCCACAGTGGGGGTGATGTGGTCTTATCTGTGGCTTAGTGGGGCAGTGGTGGGCTGGGCCTACAGTGGGGTAGACCAGTGTGTGGCAGACTTGTGTTTTAAATAATTCTAGATCCTATGAATTGATGGTCAATATTAACAATCACATGTGGGATGTGCACCTTTTGGGGAGCCCGACCTTAAAAGTGTGCGTTTATACTACAGTTTCTTATACCTTTGATGTTGCTGTGGGACAGACAAACTGCCCTGCCCACATCCAGTCCCGGCCAGTCCAATCTCAGCAAATAGTGGAGCCATGAGCCATCTAGCTAAGTCCCCACTTTTGCATTACTGACTACTGAATGCTTAGGTGTCACTGATGTGTTTGGATCAACGATTAGACAGCATGCCTGCGGTCCCAGGTAACCAAGTGAATAGCCAGTGGTCCAGCAGAGTGAATACCAGACTTCCAAGAGGTCTCCTGGCAACAGGAGCCCTGCACTAGGCTGCTACCACATTATTCTTATGATGGGTGGACAGGGAACAAGTGCAGTGCAGGCTGAAGGGGGCACTAGAGTCAGGGACTTCAGTTCAGCCTCACCTGGGCTTCAGACTCACTGGTGTCCCTGAGCTCACTCACACACTGGGGCGACTTTCTCGCCTGTAGAGCAAAGAGGTTGGACTGAGTCCATGACAGCTGTGTAACTTCTGCCTTGACATCACTCCGTCCCAGAAGCCTTTGGGTTACCTAGCTGTGACCGATAAGGTACTTCCAAGAGGAGGCTCACCATGACAGTGAGTCATTTCTGGTGATGACTCTGCCCTTAAGCTCTGTCTGGAGAGTGGCCTTCATTGACATCCCCAGAGGTCCCTGGGAGCCTGGGGCTGTGTTCATTATAGCTGCAGTAGTCTCATTATTGTCCCATTCTGTGGATGAAGAGAGAGCCCAGAGAGGCTGTAAGATTCATGGATACTCACCCCCAGGGAGGTGAAACCTACATCCATCCCCAGGACTGTCCAATCGAGAAACTCTCCCTTAGCCTACTCCCTCAACCGTGCCCTGGAGACATACTGCTGCAGGCCCTCAGTGTCCCTATTGCCTTCCTGGGACTGTAGCAGCAAAGCCCGGTGGCCTGGATGGCTGAGACTGCAGATGTTCTGGCAAAGCCCGGTGGCCTGGATGGCTGAGACTGCAGATGTTCTGTGTCTCTCTCTTCTCGAGGTGGCAAGTCCAAGATCAAAGTGTTGGCAGGCTTGTTCCTATGAACCTGCTTGGGCCTCTCCAGCTCCTGGCAGCCTCCTCCTCTCTGCAGGAGCCACCAGCAGCCTCCCTCTGCTGCGTGTGCTCTTTCCTCTGTGCATGAATCTGTGTCTGAATTTCTTCTTTTTGTAAGGACACAGCCATATTGGATTAGGTCTCGGCCAATTCCATGATCACCTCATCTTAACCACTACTGTCCTAGTCACCAGCCCTAGTGCCAAGTAAAATGTCCCCCTGAGATGTATATGGAGTGTGTGGGTAGAATATATCCTATAGTAGCCCTTCAGCTTCCCACGTGAATACCTGACGGTTGCTGGTGTGGAGGAGAGCGAGGGGACCTGCTTGGCGGGATGCTTGTGACATTTCCTGAGGATGCTAGGACAGCTCCTACAGCTTTGAGTGGCTAAGCCCAGGCATGCGTGGCTCCCCCAGAAGGCTAAGCCCTCTCTGGGATGGGCCAGCAGAGTGGGGGGAGGCCCATGCCTACCCTTTGTGCATCTCACATGGTAAAACATGCAAAGCATTCTCTCTGAATTTGAAAATCCCATTAAACTAGTTTGAAGCTTTAAAAACCAGGACCTACCTGGTGGGCTTCGTGAGGAGCAGTGAGCTAACGGATGGAAACTCTCTAGTCTGGCTGGACTCACTGGCAGGCACTGCTATTATTAGCTCTAGCCTCTGAGGTGGCTCCAGGGGAGGCGTGGAGTCTACTCAACCGGGCTCAGCAGACTGCCTGTGTTAGGGTGCTGGGCATGGGGTGGTCGCCCCAGCTCAGGATGCCGCTGTACCTTTGCCCAGGTGGGAGCCTTCCTCCCTTCTAAAGCTTCCTCCTTCCGATATAAAGCCTTTTCCGCCCCCACCAGCCCAGCTGCCAGGCGGAGCAGCCTGGAGGCCTTGGCTGTCAGGGCTGGAGCCTCTAGCTCCAGTGATGGATGGGACCACGTCACCACCCGCCCAAGAGTGGATTTTGTGTGTGTTTGACATTTATTTACTGTCCGTATAAACACTAACACCTATGGAGCATGCTCGCCGTGTGATAGCTTGGCTGAGGCAGCTCTTAAGTACATAAATTATGTGCACCTCGGTAATGAACGGTTTGACAGGCGGGAAGTTTTATTTACCGCTGGCTGGAATTTTCGTGTGAACCTCGGGTACCAGCAGGCTCGGATTTGTGCACAGCCATAGACCCGCCCTTTACAGACTCCAATTCACTTTTTTTTTCCTTCTTAAAGAATTTCTGCCCCGTCTTCTCTTTTTATTCCCCCCTCTTCAAGGTTTGACACAAAGCCTATGTGTAACTTCTCTGCCTGGAGCGAGTTGGGGGAGGAGGTGGCCCATCTGGCGGCTGGCTGGAACAATATGCGGTTTGACAAATTTCAAGGCAGGCTTATGAAAAACTAACAGCAGCTCTGCAGCCGCCGCCGAGAGTGTCCGTCCACCTGTGTGTGTGTGGGGGGGCAGGGGTGCCAGGCTGCATGAGTCAGGGTGCCCAGCAGGGGATTAGGAGGCCCATGTAAATCACCTCCCATACAACATGTGTTGACATAACAGGGGACCTGCTCCTGAGACCTGTCTCCCAGAGCAGGCGCCTACCCACACCAGGTGTCTTTTGCTGGGTTCTGGAGGGATGTGCCCTCTGGCACCTGCCCGTCTGCTGTGTCAGCCCCCAAGGGTCTGGGGGCTGTTATCAGTCTTCTTATGAGAGAAAGAGATGCTGGGCTCGGCTCCCGTGGCTAGACTGTCATCAGAGCCCTCCCTGTGCTCAGCTATAAGAGGAGAGCATATGAATGAGGCACATGGGAGGTCAGCCTCCAGGGGCAGCCTGCAGATAGCCTAGGGCTGACACACGCTGTTAGGTCCCTATGCCACTTCTTTCCTTCCTATGCTCTGCTTTCCCCATCTGAAAGTGAAAGCAGTGCCAGTTCCTTCTCTCTCTTGACATTTAGGAGAAGGGAAGTACGCATTGCTGTTGGGAACAGAGCAAGCCATGACCTGGACTATCCAGGCTTCCCCAGATGTGAGGCCATGACCCATGCTGTGACTTCCTCTCTGGGACCCCTACTCCCTGTGATGGGGATGCTGGGGCTCTGTCTCTGTGAGGTGGTGTCAGTCCTCTGTGTCTGTGAGGTGGCGTCATCCCTCTGTGTCTGTGAGGTGGTGTCAGCCCTCTGTGTCAGTGAGGTGGTGTCAGCCCTCTGTGTCTGTGAGGTGGCGTCATCCCTCTGTGTCTGTGAGGTGGCGTCATCCCTCTGTGTCTGTGAGGTGGTGTCAGCCCTCTGTGTCTGTGAGGTGGCGTCATCCCTGTGTCTGTGAGGTGGCGTCAGCCCTCTGTGTCTGTGAGGTGGCGTCATCCTTCTGTGTCTGTGAGGTGGCATCAGCCCTCTGTGTCTGTGAGGTGGCGTCATCCCTGTGTCTGTGAGGTGGTGTCAGCCCTCTGTGTCTGTGAGGTGGCATCAGCCCTCTGTCTCTATGAGGTGGTGTCAGCCCTCTTGACTGTTCTGGGAAGCTGTAAATGGTTCCCACTTTGAGACTAGGAAGTCCAGGCCGCTTGGCCAAGCCCACCCAGCCCTTGTAGATGGGGTATGTGTGGTCACACCAGATGTACCAGCCTCTCTTACATCCTTACACTGGGATGTAAAAGAATGTAGAAAGCACCCAGGGAGAGAAAGGCACACACAGGAGTCAGCCTCCATGGAGCATCACCGTATCATTCCACGTTGCTACATAGCTGGACCATGGCCACCGTTTAGCCCTGCTCCTTTGAAATGGTCATATCTCCAACCCTGGGCTGCTCTCTTCCTAATACTTGTTTTCTGTGTGACCCAGGGAAGTTTACTGTAGCTCCTGGAGCTCTACTATATTTTCAAGCCAATGGGATTGAGGTCTTCTGATCCCAGGAGAGATGTGAGAGGCTGTGGGTTTATAGCCCAGGACAGATGGTATATGACCAAGGACATCAGGAGCACAGCTAGGACAGGGGACATTCCTGGAGGACAGGGACACTTGGTTGTAGAGGGCTGGAGGACAAGGCAGGTGGGCGTCATGGGGACATCCTGGCAGGAGGAACAGCATGAACACAGTCTCTGTCCCTAATATGATCTTGTCACATGGAAGTTTGGTGGCTGTGGGGTACAGAGAACTTTCAGACAAAGTAGGGGTATGCTACCATCTCCCCATTTGCTGGCAGGAGTTTGTGGACTCCCTTTGAGGCTCAGTAGACACAAGTTACCAAGTACAGAACAGTAAGTGGGAGAGCTGGTGCCAGCTACTGGGATGCCCAGCTCTCCTCTGAGCTGTTGGTACAGCTACTTAGAGCCCTCCCTAGAACAGGGCCACGTGCCGCCAACTTTATTAAATTCATACTTCCACCTCCATCCCTCACAAATATCTGTATTTACCATCAAGCTCAGCAGTATTTATTTTCTAAAGTAGTTCTGTTTAAACAAGGGGTTTCTCTCTTAAATTCATCCACTCCAATTTCCTGTGGACCCTAGCCCTCTGCGAAGCTGACATTAATCATTTGCACCACTGCAGATCGTGTGGCTGCCCAGGGCCTCCGGCAGGCGGCATCTCCGGCAGGCGGCATCTGTGGCGCCGGGGCCGTACTGTGGCTTTGCTTGATTCTTCCAGTTAAAGCGGGGAGCACTGGACTCTTGACCCCAGAACAATAACCAGAGTACCAGGTGGCATAGGAAGCAGGACCAGCTCGGCAGCTCCCAGCTTTCATCCTGGCTCTGCCATGCCACCTCCGAGACTTTGGCTAGCTCCTGCTCTGGAGTCTAGACTCCACTTGGCTCTCTGTAGCTGACGCCATCCTCATGGTAGATGCTGTGCCCTGCTTTGTGCATACAGAAAACTAGATTGCTACAGGCCTATGTTGCATGGCCTTGACCTAGCTAGCTAACAGGCCTGATCCACTGAGGTGGCACATGGAATGTCACTTCCACTGTCACTGTTGCTGTGGACTTAGTGCCATTTAGTTACATGAAGGGAAGGCAGCTAGCCCAGGGCTAGTAAGTGCGCAGCAGGGTCTTCTCCACCCCGGATTTCTGCCCCATGAGGAGGGGCTTCTCTGGGCCAAGGCCACTCTGTCTACCGCAGCTGATGCTAGTGGCTGGGCTCTCTCTGTACTGTGCTGTGAACTGCAACAACAGCCAGAAGGAATTCCATTGGTCTCCAGGAAAGGTGAACTGCATGAGGGACAGGGGAAAGGCTGGGTTTTGGCTGTGGAAATAAAGTGACTGGTCAGTCCTGGGTTTTGGGGCAGAGACAATGGGGCTGATGCTGGGAGCCATCACAACTGGGAAAGTTGACTGAGGGCTTAATGCGTGTTAGGTGCTGAGTAAGCATTGAGCACATACCATTTCACCCTTCTACCTCAGTAGCACTGCTAGGGCATCATGAGTAGCCACATATAGACACGTAGTCTGTGAGTGACTAGCTAGAGGCTGGTCAGCTGGGGAATGAGAAGCAGGTTTTGAGTAGCCTGACCTTGGACCTGGGTCGTGATTGTTGGGTCTGCTCCTGTGTGCTGCATATTGACATGGGCTGGGGAGATAGGTACTTGGGAAGGAACTGGCTTCAGCTGGCTCAGATCTCTGTCTGGTTGGATATCTGGAGAGGACAGAGCTGAGGGCTGCTTGTCTGGTCAGGAAAAGGAAAGCCCAACCCCTCATCAGAACCAAATCGTCTCTAAAGAAAGAGATCATCTTGGACGGAAACCAGGGATGCCATTTTCTGAACACATGATTGGATTCTGAGAGTCCCCAAGTCTAGCAGACATGCTAAAAACAATTCTAAGCCAGCTAATGTCTTGGGATATATCAACCCCAAGATCAGACTGCTTGTCTTCAGCAGCCGTACTCCATCAGCACAGCACAGCACAGCACAGCACAGCACAGCACAACACAGCACAGCACAGCACAGCACAGCACAAGGAGCGCCTAAGGAGCCCAGAGGCATTCACACTCACTTGCCCAGTTATCTCAAGTGTGTCTTCCTTGGATTGTTTGTTTGGTGCAGGGCTTACTGGGGTGTTGAAGGCTTCACTGGGCTCCTGTCCTGGGCCTCTCTGAATTGTAGCTGTCTTCATCACACTGTGATTCCCAGGCTCTTACCTGCCCAAACATGCACACATTCTCTATCCCTCAAGCCACTGTGAGCTCCCTCATCTGTTCAGTTACCTCTCTATTGATGGAGGCAGGCGCATTTAGGTGAGCTCAGGGCTTTGCTACAAAAACACGGCTGCAATTAACATTCTTTCTGAGTGGTCCTGTGTGTTTTCTTGGGGACAACAGTTCAACTGGGGATATCCACTTCCCTTCTCTGAGCCTTGGCTTCCCCTTGGAGAGGTGCAGGAAAGCCCAGACTGGATCAGTACCTGATATTCAGTAACAAAGTCAGTCACATGCCTGCAGCCATGTTTTTCTGGGCAAAGGTGAGACAAGGAATGTTTCTTGGTCCCTGGAGGGCTCCACTAGCTCTGCTCAAACTCAACGGAAGAGACACAGGGGTGGGTGAGCATCTCAGATACTTCACAGGATCCGTCCTCCAGGCTGCTCAGTAGTAGAGGCAGGGCAGTGGGATCCAGCAGTGATAGCAAGTGGGGAGCAGTCAAATGAGTAGGGCAGAGAATTGAGGGAGCAGCTAAAGCTGGGGAGGACCCTTCCCCGCCCATCTATCATTAAGATGTGAGTACCAGAGGCACAGTCCTGGCTGGAGAGTGCTGTGAACTGAGGTCTCCACAGGAGAGAAACTTCACTCTCCGTGACTAAAGGGATAGCCAAAGATCAAGATGGGGAGAGGGCAGACACTTCTGCCGCAGAGACCTGTCACCTCAGGAGGCTCTGGGCGAGGGGCTAGATATAGAGGTTCTCTTATGTGGCCCAGGGCTCCTTCGTCCTCTGATGGCAAAGGACACCTTAGAGCACCTTTGGTTGGATACGGCCATGCCTAAGACTGAAGTGGAAACTTAAGGGTTCCTTGGAAAGTCAGTTGGATGGAGTTTTGCCGGGGCAAACAGGAGAAGGAAATTTTTGTTAAAGTGGACACAGGTGTGACAGGCTAAGGCCGACTCATGAAGGAATGTTTCACTGAAGCAGACACAGGAGAGAGGTCGTTCTGCTAAAGCAAGCATGTGAAAAGGACACGCGATGAAGGATTCTTTGCTAACAACACACATATATTAGTCTACCTTACCTTGTGTAGTTGAGCTGCATTTGTTGGGACTCCATAGAGAGAAATGCATCAAAAAACTTGTGGTGATGTGCTGCAGTTTCCTGCCACTTCCATGCACTGGGGCTGACTGTGGGAGTCATGTCGGCTGAGGCAGACTCGAGTGCTGACGTAAGAGCCGTAGAGGACACGTGACGTCTGGAGAGTATAAATAGGACTGGACAGACAGTGATGGAGGCTGAGCTTGGCAGTCTAAGGAGAGACTTGGCTTCTGTTCACAAGAGAGTAAGCTCCAACCCTGGAGTCCCACAAGTCTCAGGCCAGGGGACCACCAGGCTCTGTGCCCAATTCACTCAACACAGACATCACATAGCTTATTTGTGAGCATCTGAATGTTTTATTGGAACCATCTCTGTCTTCATCCAGGCAGAGAGTGTCCTTTAAGCATGGCTCTGAACATTTCCAGAAGAGCCCCGATCATGGATAGGGTAGGGGTGGGGAGGAGAGAGGTGCACAGGTCTCAGAGCAGGGCATCCTGTCTGTCCTGCCCAACACACTCTCTGCCCCTGACAACACCATGGGGAGGGAGTGGAAACAGGAAGCAGGGGTGGCAGGTGGATAATGGGTGAGGATTAGTCCTGAGTGACAGGCCTGCCAAGTATCTGGGTGGATCTTGATGAAGCTGCCCTGAGCATGAGAAGGGGGAGGGGGTTGAGATGCAGTGTTAGCTAGCTATCTGCCGTCATGGAATGGCCCAGCCTGGCTCAGTCCTAGGATACCCTTGGCCCTTGAGCAGTCTGAGACTCCCGTACCTTCATTTTGTTTCCACTGCCAAAGCCCCGCTGCTGGAAGCTGCCAGGTGTGGATCTGATCCCAAGAACCCTGAGGGAATGGATACCTTCCACCCAATCCTGACGCCCCTTGTGTCTTTTGGAAGCCCCGTAGATAGGCGGAAGGCTCTCTACTGTACAGATAAGGAGACTGTAGCCATCACTGGGACTAGCGGCTGAGTTCTCCAGGGACAGTGACCTGGAGATCCTCTTCCAGGAGGTACCAAGAGGTAGACAGAACTTGCTCTTTCTTCTGTTCTGCATGTTGGGATCTGCTGCCTTTCTAGGATTCAGGCTCCTTGGCCCCTTGATATGCTGTAGAGGCTGGAACACTAGCATCAAAGCCCTCTAAGGGAGGGGTTGTGAAGACACCCAGACCCTGGAGAGATGTCTCCAGAAGCCAGCTAGCACACTGTTAAGGTGGGTGTGGCTTCCAAGTTCAGCTGATGACCTTCAGTGTCATCCCACCAGCCCCTATGAGTCAGGGAGTTCCATAGGCATTGGACTTGAGCCTGTGATGGAGGGAGAAGCTGTCAGCCCTGGAGTGAGACACTGTCTCTGAGAATATCATGTGTACACTGGAGCTGAACTACACTCAGTAACAGCAAGGGCGTTCTGTCACCCTGCCCCAGTCCCAAGATATTTTAGCCATCACCCAATCCAGACTGTGAAGCTGTGGTCCCATGCAACTCAGAACATCTGTAGATATGGCACACACAAAATTATATACTTACTTAAAAGATTATGAGTTTGTTTGTTTTGCAATTTATTACACAGTTCTTGAGTGTGAACTTTGTAGATAGATATTTTGCAGGTGAGTTGGGGAATTTCAGCCACTAAGTGATGGGTTAACATATTACAGTCAATGGCAGGAGCTGGCTGACACGGGTGTGGACTGCCATACCCGTAAGGGAAAGCATATAGTTTTGGGGATTAGAAGCTATAGGTTAGAGGTCAGAATATCAGATAGGGATGCTCAGAGTTAAGGAAGGCAGAAAGGCAGAGAGAGAAAGTCATCCATTTTTCAGATACTTAGAGGTATTCTGGGAGTCAGGACAGCAGGGAGATGAGTCTGCAGGGAAAGCAGAGGCAGGACCTCAGGGCCCTGAGAGCAGTGAAGAGCCATAGTAGACTTAAATATTCTGGGCTATGTTTGAGCCTGGAGCCTGGAGCCCCAGGCAGCTACAGTGGTGAATGAAGGAGAAGGGCAGAATCAGGCAGGAGCCAGAGAGAGAAGTCAGAAAAGTTGGGAGCATACCTGGAGAGTCCCTGGAGAGTATCTATGGCAAACTGAGGGATGGTGAAAGGGTTAGGGATGGAAGGAGCAGAGGCTGTGCTAGAGACCTGTTAGGACAAGTGTCAGTCCTAGGTAGGCCCTCGGTCTCTGCGTGTCCTCTGCCCAGGGTAAACTGAGCCTTATGGAAGGAAGGACCTGCCTCAGGGACCAGGGAAGAGGGAGCCCAGTCCCCAGTGGAAGGCCTCTCAGTTGACACACATGGCTTTGGGCCTGCAGAGATATTCACAACCCCCAGAAAGCTTTGTGCGGACAAAGGAGCGTTTAGAGCATTTTTTAAAAGTGTTTGTTTGTTTGTTTGTTTGACTTTTAAGCATATGAGTGTATTGCCCAGATTAATGTCTGTGCACCTCATGGATGCCCAGTGTTCACAGAGGCCAAAAGAAAGCTCTGGATTCCCTGAGCCACCATGTGCATGCTGGAAATCGAACCCTGCTCCTCTAAAAGCCATCCCTCCAGCCCCCTTTAGAGCATTTTACACTCCAGGGAACACAAACTAAAGAGGATGGGTGGCCTACGCAGCCTGCACAGCTAGCCAGTGGCCCAGAAGGGCTTCATGGAGGCTAAGGGCACATTGCTCCAGTATCCTTGTGAGAGGAAAAGATCTCCAGGCTCATTCTTCATCTTGTCCCACCCCCACCTCAAGAAGAGGGAGCTGGAAGTGCTCTGACTGCTTGGAAAGCTCCAGACCACACGAGAAACCAATTTTTGCTTCCACTTATGTAAAATAAAATAAAATAAAATAACCCTAAAGTATTTGAAGTTCTGCCTGCCTTGGCTGCCTTCCCTTGAGAGTGGGGCCGGAACCACCCTAGGATCTGATAGAGGAGGCTGGTCTGCGATGCCCACCCTCTCCAGAGGCCTAAGGAAGACTGGTGCTCTGTACTGTCAGTGTCCTCCCGACCCAGTCTGCCCGTGTCAACTCGGGTCTGTAGCCTAGAAAATTGGGGCCTTTCAACACAAACTCTTCACTCTCCAGATCCTAGACAATAGAAACCCAGACAAATGGCCCAGAGGAACGTCCTTGTCATTTGAAAGGTCATCTATGATAGACCAGGAAGGGCTCTGAAAAAGAGACCAGGCAGCTACCTCTGCCCAGTGTCACCCCTGCCTTCAGGGTTTTCAGGTGAGGAAGCCCTGGGTGACTCTCTCCCAACTTCTGGTCAAGACTCCTTTAAAGCCAGGCAGTGGTGGCCTCGCCTTTAATCCCAGCACTTAGGAGGCAGAGGCAGACAGATTTCTGAGTTCAAGACTAGCCTGGTCTACAGAGTGAGTTCCAGGACAGCCAGGGCTACACAGAGAAACCCTGTCTCGAAAAGCCAAGTAAATAAATAAATAAATAAATAAATTAATAATAATAATAATAATAATAATAATAATAATACTTT
This sequence comes from Montemys delectorum, assembly GCA_019843815.1. Classification (NCBI taxonomy): domain Eukaryota; kingdom Metazoa; phylum Chordata; class Mammalia; order Rodentia; family Muridae; genus Montemys; species Montemys delectorum. Next base: position 9,573 of record JADRCD010204485.1, on the reverse strand, counting down.
AAGGAATTGGCTGCTGGCTGTGGCTCCTAGTTCTGTTCCCCAGGAGGGACCCTCTGAGTGGCCCCAGTGGCCTTGGTGGGTCTACCTTTTTTTGTGTATGAGGCCAGGGGAACAAGGGGATGTGGCCCTGTCAGAGGCCAGCCGCCAGAGAGGGGAAGATTCTGGCTTGTCCCTAGGCCCTGACCACACAGGAAGTCCGACTCTGAGCAGGCAGCTGTGGCCACATGCTGTTTGAAATAATTTTCACATTTCTGCCTTCTGTCTCTGCTTTCTACCTGAGGCTTGTCTTTCCTGATCGCCCAGCTTGGTTCCTCACTGAGATGACAGGAACTGTAACTGTAAAGAGGTGACTGTGAAGTGCTCTCTCTCTCTCCCTCTCTCTCCTCTCTCTGTCTTTCTCCTTTCTTTCTCCCTCTCTCCTCCCTCCTCCTCTGTCTCCCTCCCCCTCTCACTCCCCCACCTCCTTCTCCTACTTCTCACCCTCTTCTCCCTCTCTCCTCTCTTTTCCTCCTTTTCTGTTTTCTTTCTTCCTCATTTCTTTTCTGCTTTTGCTTCTTTGTCCCTTCTTTTCTTTCTCTTCTGTCTTTCTTCTGCTTCTCTGTCCCTTCTTTTCCTCTCCTCTTTTCTCTCCTCTCCCTCTCCTCTCTACTTCTTGCCCCGTCCCTCTCTCCCCTCTTCTCTCACTCCCACACACACCTCTTTTTTAGTGAGGACCATTTTTCTCCTCTCCTCTCCTCTCCTCTCCTCTCCTCTCCTCTCCTCTCCTCTCCTCTCCTCTCCTCCCCTCCCCTCCCCTCCCCTCCCCTCTCC
>JADRCD010204484.1:2974-14725 GCA_019843815.1 Montemys delectorum | reverse complement strand
TGATAGAGATATACATGTATACAATCCATTCATTAAACATGTATCTAATCTGAAAACTCATAGTTATCTCCAAATTTGTTTTAACTTTACGATAAAAGATGTACTTCCAGAAGGAAATTCCCTTGCTCTTCTTTCTGTACAATCTTTACAGCCAGGGCACCATGTCATGCAATTTTACCACTATGTTTTGCTTACGTTTTGTTATTTCAATGGAATAAGGAAAGGGAAAGTTGTTTTGTTGTTTGTTTGTTTGTTTTGTCGTGTTTTTTTTCTTAATTTTCCTTTCCCCTACCCTAAGCAGCTAAGCAGGTCTTTGTGCTGTTTCTTTTAGTGGATGTTTATCTTCAATAACAGAAGCTACTTATAAAAACAAAACAAGGCAAAAATCAAACCAAAAAAAAAAAAAACCCATTCTAACATGACTTAGGACAGATTAGACTGTATACATACATCTAGGGACAGGGAGAGTTGGTTGAATGTTTTAAGCAAGAGACAGGAAGGAGGAGTGAGCAGAGCTGGGGCCTGCAGGGTCATTTTCTTCACCGAGAGGGACGGCAGCCGAGGAAGTGGTGCAGAGGGAAGTGGTAGCACACATGCCCCTGGGCATCACTGGAAAGAAGGGCATCAGGGCCACTGGACTACTCTAGAGAACTCCGGGGGCCAAGGAAACAGAGGCCCCCAGTGTCTCCTACAAAACTCAGAAGAATGAACGGTCTTCTAAAACTTTAGGCTTTAAGAAGTACATTTCATTACAAAGATATCTTGTATGCATGAATCTATAATGCAGTTGAAGAATTCATAGTTATTTTACTAAACTCAAAGAGTAGTTGTAACTAAACTTTGAATGCCTGCCACCAATGTCACAAACAAACCAAAAAAAAAAAAAAAAAGCAATGCATTCTTAGGTATAAACCAATTACTTAACAGTTTAACAGTTTCAAATCTTTTTTCATTTATATTACTAGCTGCCTTCACTATATAGAAATAACTCCAACTCAGAAAACATGCTGTGTGCTTGATAGAAAGAAAACAGAATTATAAAAAGACAGCATGCAAAAGTATGTAGAACTTACATAATACCAAAAATAAAGAAACCACTGGACTTGATTCTCTTCCCTTTAACACTCAAACCCTGAAATTACAAAATTGAGCCACCCACCATAACTAAAAGTATCCTCCACATATTTTTAATCCAATCAGCACTTGGCCTTGGCCTTTTAAGTGTTTCCTTTTTTCTTGGGTGGGGGGGGGATTGTTTAGTGGTGATCTAGTCCAATCTAACCTATTAATAAAACTTTACCGTTTCTGTTAACAGCTCATACTTAGCCTAGTGAACATTCTAAAACAAACATGATTCATTTTAATACTAATTAAATACTTAATTCCCATTACTTGTAAGCATGACGTATTGCACAGAAGTTTCTGAATGTACTAGTATTTCTTTCCTGACCACCCTGCTTCATGAATCTCCTGTTATTCTCAAGCCCTACACTGCATGTGCTTGCAATGACATTGTAAGACTTTATAGTTTTACAACAGTCCATGTTAAGATTTATATTGAGATTAATAAATTCCCTCTTCTTTTAGCTCTGAATTTTATTCTAACTTCAAAATGAATGTTTTATCAGACACACTCTTATTATTAAAATGTCTGCTGTTGTTACAGTTAGGAACATACATACATATATTTATATAGGCATGCAATAACAATTAGCAACAACAGCAACAACCAAAAAAGGCCGTGAACTTGAAGAACAGGAAGGGCAACATGGGAGGGTTTAGAGAGAGGAAAAGGAAAGGAGAAATGTTTCAGTCAAATTATAATCTCAAAAATTAAAAATAAATAAATACTACTGCTAGTTTATATCTCATCTTCCTCCTCTCTTTAACCAATTTTAAGTTTTAATGAATGTCATTACATATCTACTAAGATCATTTTGGGTAGAAGGTTAGCGTATGATCCACTCTGGGTCCGGGAAAGAGGTCTGTTTTCTGTTGAGAATTTGAAAACAAGAACACAAGCAATTATAGTCACTCTGCTTTTACCATTATCATGCCTCAAACACTCTGGACAATGTCAGTGATAAAACATCCCTTCCAGTAAAAACAAATGTGTTGATAGAAGTTCAAAAATTGCCAGTTGGTACATTTTTATCGTGTTTCTTCTAATGAACATTGGATTCTGCAGAAGCTCCCAATACTGTACAATGACACAATGTGGAAGCTCACAATACTGCACAATGACACAATGGATAGTGAAAATTTTAAGTGCAGTTACACCTTTTTGTAATCAGCATTATGTTAGTCATCTATACCATATTAACCAGTAATATAAATAAGCCACAAAATTCCAAATAATTATGAAATTATAACCAACTATAATAAAAATCCTTATTGTAAATATTCTAGTGAAGTTATTTTAGTGGAATATTTTCAAATGTGAAAAACTTGAAAGTTTCAAGAAGCAGCTTAAAGAAATAAAGTCAGGGACTGGAGAGAACTCACCACTGTTAAAAGTGCATGCTGCTTTTGCTGAGGTCTTGAGTGTGGCTCCCAACGCCCATAACATAGCAAAGATGGCCATCCTCCCAAAATCAATCTACCTATTCAGTGCAATCTTCATCAAAATCCCAGCTCAATTTTTCATAGTTCATGAAAGGACAATTTTCAGCTTCATCTGGAAACTAAAAACCCAGGAGAGCTCAAGAAATTCTCAATAATAAAAGAACTGTTGGAGGTATCACCATTCCCAATTTCAAGTTATACTACAGAAATATAGTAATAATAACAGCATGGTATCGGCACAAAAAAAAGCAGATATACTAATCAAACTGAAAATCTAGACATAAATCCTATATAGACACCTATTTTTAACAAGGAAGCTACAAAAATATTCCAACAAATAATTCAGGTTAAACTGGATGACTTCATGTATAAAAATGCAAATAGACCCATACTTTTAACCCTACACAAAAGTCACATCCAAGTGGATCAAAGACCAGCAACATAACCAACAGAAACTCACACAGCAGCATCCGTGGAGGTCCCTTGTCTCATAATGCCATGCCATGGCTCTTCCCACTTTTCAATTTTACCTTATTATCTTTCATTTCTATTTTTATTTTATTTATATTTTTCTTCTCTTTTTTACCCTAATGGCTCCTTTGCACATATAGTATGGCTTCCAGTTCACCATCTTTATTGGACCCCTGAGCATGTGAATGAGAAGATCTGTTTCTTGTACCTTCTCTTGGGCTCTTTTCTTCCTGTTTGTTTTGTCCTATTCTGATGTTTGGAGTTTTGCTATTTTATTTTGTTATTTAAAAAAGAATTTAAAAGAATCAAAGCTTCCTTGACGAGGGGTGGGAACTACACTAATCTGACGGTGTAAGGACAAGGTTTAGAATGTAGCTAGGTATTATACTATTTAGTAAAGTAATCACAAGCTCTCCTCTAAGAGTCTTCTGACATACTTTTAAAAGCAGAGATTTTTTCATCTAGTTCTCAGACATTTAGTTAAAAGTTGATCATTTTTTAAAATGGTAATAAATTAACAACTACACCTCACGTTTTGTATTACCCCTGATTGCTAATTAGAACTAAGGACACGTGGGTAAATTCTCTTTATATATTCCAGCATTTTGTTTTGGAAAATATTTTTATGTTTGAAATATTTTCTTTAGGAAATAAATTAATTACCCTAAATCTCAGCCTTTAGTTAACAATATATGTGAGGGACAGGAAAAGACAATGAACTTAGTATTTATACAGCACAGAGATAATAGACTAGCTAAGTTAACCCACTTTGCATATTAATGGCATTCACTCTATAATTATGACAAATCGAGAGACATGCACCAAGTGTAGAGTTGTCAGTGTTATGTAGAACACAGAGGAGGTTCCAGCCACAACTAGTATGTGAGACCAAGCCTGTCTGTTTCTATCCAAACAGTAATTTCCTAATTTATAGACCACCATTGTCTTACAACCCTCAGCTTCGCCTCCAACAGGCCCCCGACCCCACCCCTACTCCCCATCCCCGAGATTCACCAATCAGTCTGGATCAAGGAAGCTGAAACACCACAGGAATCTTTAGCTGCAGACCAGCTCTTCCTGTGTGGCCTTCTATACCAGCCAACTCGGTGGGACCCTTCCAGCTTCTAACTGATTTATTCCGTCCTCACAATCTCCAGCCAGCCCTTCAAGGCCGATTTACTGTTCGCAACTCTGACATCCTAGCTGGTTCCTGTTTTGCCAAATGTTACTCCTTGTTCATGCCAGGTTTGTCTCTTAAATGTCGGAATCAACACCACAGACAAATCATAGTTCCACCCTTTGTAACTGGCAGATTGTATAGCGTGACACAAAGACTGGTACCCTCAGTGGCTACAAAGTGCTTACTTCCTTCTCCCTCATGACCGGCTGCTTCCTTCAGAAGACTACAGGCACATCTTCCCTTACTCACACTTCTCTAAGAGTTAGACTTCAAGAAGACCAGTAAAATCATTATTAAAGACTTTTTTCTAAAATATTTCATATTGTATTTTAATATTTTATGTCCACTATTGATGTGTTGAAATTTTTCATATTCAATAAACAATACTGTTGGAAAACACATGGAATGTCACAGAGGTAAAGCAATATTCCTATAACAGCCATTCCAATAGCATCAATAAAGGCAGGGCAACACAGCCGTGAACAGTAGGAGCTCTCAGCCTAGCGTGTCCTATTATAACATGGATGATTTGCAACAAGTGACTTAACACCTCAGATTCTCACCGTTGGTCATATAGTTAAGGCAAGGAACACTTGTTATGTACTTATGACACTGGATATGTGTCTGATAGAGCAGAAACTGTTAAAAATCTTAAAGTCTACTTCTGTCATTTCACTTTGATAATCCGGTATTTTGTAATGTGAATTATTATGTCACCACCAACAACTGGGGTGATGCCCTACAATTTGGGTCATGATATGGATGAGTACATAAGGGCTCTTGCTACTAAGTGTGATTGCCTGAGTCTGGTTCCCAGATCCCACTTGAGGAAAAAGAGAATAGACACACACAAACATACATGCACACACATACACACATGTGTACATAAATAAATAAATAAATAAATAAATAAATAAATAAATAAATAAATAGTAAAGTAATAAAAAACATTTAAATCTACAAATTGCTGCTATTTTGTTCCACAATAACAGTCAGCTGTTAGTAAAGAGTAAGACAGCCGGGCGTTGGTGGCACACGCCTTTAATCCCAGCACTTGGGAGGCAGAGGCAGGCAGATTTCTGAGTTCGAGGCCAGCCTGGTCTACAGAGTGAGTTCCAGGACAGGCAGGGGTACACAAAGAAAACTCTGTCTCAAAAGACCAAAAAAAAAAAAAAAAAAAAGAGTAAGACAGTCATAGAATACTAGTCAGCTTTTTTCAACTATTAGCTAGTAATTACTGTCCAATGTCCAGTAGTATGAGCAGATTCAAGGGAGTACAAGGAAGAGATCCTCCTACCAATTCTTGGAACTCTCTTGTTTTTCAGGTTCTGAATTGTATTTCCATTGACTCATTATAAACTGAAACTGTATCACGTTCATGGTATAAAGCAACAAAATCAACATTGATCCTAATTTAGTTAACAATAGAAAGCAGCTATAAAAAAAGCTTAATCAAATATAACTAAACAAGAAACATAGAACCAAGACATAGACAGATCAAACATCTAAATTTTAGAAAGCCCAATGTTCTTTTGAGTAAGTGTTTGAACTGCACCTTTCTGGAATGTACAATTAACACCCACTGTGAAATGTAAACCTGCTTCAGCATGGCCCGAGCCTCCAGAGTAGTACACCCCTGCAGCTGCACAGCTTTCTAATAGAGCCAGAAACTCTGCTGCAGCATGGCGCCTCCACTGCCGTCTCTTCTTTGCACTAAAGGCTTCCTTGGGTTTTGTTCAAAGTAACACATTGATATAGAAAGGGCTGAGGTTTGAAAAATATTTTCTTTATGCCCAAGAGGTTAATCGAGCTATAGATTTAAATAACAGTACACTCGTTTACAGGTTTGCTAGTATGTTTCGTTTTAATTAATGAATTTATTTAAACGTTTAATGTGGAAGAGAAAAAATTTAATGGTAAGTTGAATATATAGTCTTACTCTAAATCTTAAGAGATGTATTAAATGTTAGGAATGGTTATTTTTAGTTATTTTTAGGATTTTTATCAAATCTATATTTCCCCATTAAATGTACTATAAAATATCTAGAGTCAATATAAATATTATGATCTAAGTTATACATACTGCATGGATACTTTTGGGTAATTTGGAATCAAACTTGTAAGTTCTCAACCTGTTTTAAATATTAGAATAGTTATTGTAACTTAAACAAAATACCAAGAGTTAGCTGTTATCTGGGGGGGAAATTAACTCAAACAAATAATTTAACAAAGTCACAAAATTTGAGGCTGAATTCTAAACAGAACAAATTTGCATTAAGGATACAAGTGACACTGAGAATCGTCTGAATGAGAAAGTAGAAATTCAAACTTAATCTGAATTACAGGCCACACAAAAGTCTCCAGAATTTCATGATTATTTGAGCACAGTGGCTTTCCTTCTTTAAAGTCAAGAGTTTGTTCACCCAAAATTTCATCATAAGACTGTCATAAAAACTCAAGATCAAAAGCAAATTGACTTAGAAAAGCATATATTAAAAGCTGCCTATTTTTCCCCTTCTTCAAAGGACCCTTTGGAGAATGTCCATTTTCTTTCCATCAAATATCATTTCAGTTGTATAGCTTTGGCTTGCATTCTCTTTCCCCTACTTCATAATCTCTGCGCTAAAACTAAAATCATACAATAGTCCCAGCAATCTGACAAGGGTGATGTGAAAAGCACCTATCAGAAGCTTGGCACAGAATCCATGCCTGCGGAGCTTAAAGGGGTAGGTCTCCTAAAGGAGTTTCCCGGTTCAGTACATCAGTCATGCTTACAGAGCACAGGAGTCCTACTAGTTAGTTTTAAGTTATTGTACCCAAGTATGTGCCAGAAAGAGCGTATGAGAAGAAGGCTTTTCTTGATTCATTATTTGAGCGACAGTTGTTCCATCATGGGTAAGGACAGCTTGAGAGCAGGTGGCTTCCTGGTTGCAGAGAGGGTGGCAAGTTCTTTTGTAGCCCCCATTAGGAAGCTGAGAGTCTTTGTTGACAAAGGATTGGAATAATTATCAGTATCCACCCTCCTCAGGACTCTCCCTCCAGTCAGTCCTATCAAACAGTACCAGCTGCTGGGGAGCACATGCTCAGACGCATGCACCGCTATTCCCACAGCGCGGCAAGCCCTAACAATTCAAGGAGAAGGCAGTCAATGAAATTCGAGACTTCATTTTGGTTTTATCTGAATAGAGGAAAAGTTACACGCATCGTTCATAGTGTTCCTGATGGATCTACTTGCCAAAGCCCAGTGGACTGTGAATCTCTGTTAACCTTAGACGACTTAGCACCTGTTCTAGGAGAAGGAGCAGTAGAGAATATTCATTGACTACCTCATGTAGGTTCACAGACCTGTGGCAGTACTTTATTAAGTCCAAATTACAATTTTCTCCTATGATCTCTACTTTAAAGGGTTAAGGTAAAACAGTTATAATAGAGTGAAATTCTAATTCAGCTTCCAAAGACAGAGCTGGCAGACGAACAGTCTATCAGCAAGTAAAAGGAGATGACGTAGTCCCTCCTCCCTCAGCTTGGCGTGTGCTATGAAGTGTTGATCCACGTGATGGGAGCTTTTCTCTTTCTGCCCACTTGTATCCAGTATGTTAGCATAATGATTTGCATTAAAGTTCAAGTTGAACTGTCCTTTGCTGCTCACTTAATAAAGAAAAACATAAAATTTGGAGATGGGTAGATGACTCAGCATTTAAAAGCGTTTGTTGCCCTTGCCTGCGTCCCAGGTGTAGTTCTCAGCACCCACGTGGCGGCTAAGAATCATCTGGAACTACAGTTGCAGAGCTTCTGACTCTCTCTAATGGTTTCCCGGGGTACTGCACGCACATAGTACACAGACATCTGTATGCAGGCAAAACACACATAAAATACAATAAAAGTAAATGTATCTTTTTTTAAGAAACAAAATATAAAAATTTAAGAGGTAAAATAATAATAGCTAATAAACTTGAAGGCGAAACTGAGCGACTGGGAGTGAGCATTCTAGTGAGGGTTTCCTCGCAATTGAAGGAGAGGAAGGTGGTTTGGGCCTCAAGCTTCAGGGACTGGTTATTTATGAGTCGAAAATAGCTGAAGTGCCTGCTGTTCTACTAAATTCTGCTTCTGTGACTCAGAAAAAATTCTACCTAGGGAGAGCAGAGGTAGCAAGCAAGAAAGACAATAATCCCAATTTACCTTACCATAACATTATGTTTTCTTGCAACATTAATTGTGGAATGTGAATGTTGCATGTGAGAATATTATATGATTGCACTTGGAATCCAAACACTAATGTACAGGCATGAATCATTTTTAAATTGCGGCTTAAGGTAAAGGAAAACGTGATGTTCTCTATCCTTTTGCCTCCCTGCATGTTGGCTCTCCTATGTGCTCCGTGCTCAATCTGCTGCCTGGGTAGCAAAGGCTCTTTCTAACATTGCTATTTCTCTCTCTTTAGCAGTTTTTTGGGGGATTTTCCATGTTTGCTTCATCCTTTTTAAGAACTCAGTTTGTTCTACCACAGCTTTAATGCCGAAATTAGCAACCTATATACAATTTACAGATCTTATTTTTCCCCCAGCATGGGATAGTTCTTTTCAAACAGTTTATTTTCAACTCCTGAAATAACTCTCTCTCAAGAGAAAATATGATCCTCCCTTTAAATTTTATTCTAACAAAAAAATTCAATATGTGTGTGAGTAACTTATACTAAAAGTAAAGTATTTCTTAGAAGCCAAAGGACCACGTGTCCAATTCTTTGTTCATTTGTTTGTGTCCAACATCTCTAGTTTGTACCTCAAAAGTGGTTCTTTGCCACAATTTCCAGCACTGCCCTCTGCATCACAAGGATTTCGGGGGGCTGTCCATGAGTTCTGCGACTCTCACTTAGAAGCATAGTTGGGAAACCATGGCCAAAAATACAGTCTAGCAATTCACTGCTTTCCTTCCCTGCTGAACATCTGAGGGTTGGCTAGGTGGCATCTAGTTCCCAAGGCTACCATTCCTCTTGAGATCCCTTTCCCATAGATCTGTCCTGAGAGATTCTGGTAACAAATGAATCATGTGCCTAAGGGTAGTAAAAAGCCCTCAGCTGCATTGGGCTACTAAACTATCACCTACATTTGGTTGAGGCAATTTGACTACAACAATATAAATATTAATCAAATTTTCCTCAAAAATGATTCAGCTTACAAGTGTTTCCTCTTTCCTTCTGGGACTCTGGACAAACATTGGGGTAAAACAGGGATAGATAGGGTGTGGTCCTTACTGCTAACACTGGTAAATAAATGCCACATTCAGGTCCAGTGTACTGGGTGAAGATAAGATAGTCCCCAAGCCTGGTAGGGCCTTGTCTTTAGTCTCATAGTCCTCTGGCACCATCTTTGAATTGCTAGGCATTTTTTTTTTAGTCAAGGGATCTCAAGTTTTGTTTGGATGGTTGGTTCATTGGTTGGTTTTGCTTTGTTTTGTTTTTAACTTTTTATTAATTCTTCGTGAGTTTCACATTATGCACCCCAGTCCCACTCATGTCCCCATCCCCTCATATCCACCCTCCACCCTTGCAACCTCCTCCCAAAAGAAAAGAAAATAAAAGCATACAAAATAAACAAACAAACAAACAAACCATAGAAAGCATCTCTCCCAGTGTGCCCCATAGCATCACGTCTATGAACACATCTTCACTTGCAAAGGTTCACTGCAATGAGTCATTGGTCTGCTTTGAGATCTCTGGCTTCTGTGATACCACCAATCCTGGATCCTCACCAGAACTCCTCCTGTTTTTCCTCTTGTTGCCCTGTGTCATGGAGATCCTGTAGCTTTAGATCAGCCAAACTAGCCCTTTCACATGCCCCAACAGTTCACAGATGATGTAGGTTTTAGAGTGGACCAACTCAAAGCCCTGGATCTGGGCCTGGGATATAGCTGAGCTGGTCAGCCCACCAGCTCTCCCAACATCTGCCCCATCAGGGCTAAGCTACCCAATGCTACCACTGACTGGAGGCAGGGTCAGCTCTCCTGCTCTCATGCCCACCAGCCTGCTCACCTGTTCCCACACCTCCAGAGCCAGCTCCATTGTGCTGCCATCAAGACAGGGCCCACCCGCTCTCCCAAGTGCTGAAGCTGGCAAGGGGCAGGGCTAGTTATTCCAATCTCATGACCTCAGGGCCATCTCTCTGGACTACTGCGGGTGGGAAGGGGTGAGGATGGGGAGGGTATAACCCCTTTCGAAGGGCTCACAGTTTTATCCCACACTGGCATTCACAGATATTGTAGCCAGTTTTACAAATATGCTATAAATGCTGAACACAAATGCATCCCAAATAACAATCCCAGATGCTTTTCCATGCCTCAATGTCTTTTAAACACTGTACTTGAAGCTATCTACATAATAATTCATTTCATTCTTTGACAGCCTGTGACAGGAACAGAGCCACAGAGAACTCAACCAACTTGTGCAAGGTTACACTGCCTGCCAGTTTAAACATGGATTCCAGATGAGGTAGTCTAGCTTTCTCAATGCTATGTACCTCCATGATGGAATCATAGAAAAGACAACACTTGAATTTAATTCACAAATAACCTTAAGAACAGTAACCTGCCATTGATGGCCATTCTGAAATAACTATGTTTCCTACACAGAAAAGCTAAGGACAGAGTCAAAACTACCAAACAAACTTATACACACCAAATGACAGACACTGGGTTTCTCTTAAAATAACACCAGTGTTCATGATTGAAGGGTTTTATAAAAGTTACAAAATGTGATGTTTTTCTTGTTTGGAGACAACCAAGTAAAACTCAAATATGGTTTTACAGAACTTGATCATGAATTTCTTAAAGTAGACATTCACTGATGTGTATACAATACTTGTTCATGTGGGTGTGTGTACGTGTTAGTTTGTGCATGAGTGCCACAACATTTGGCCATCAGGAACAAATTCAAGTAGTCATTTTTCCCTTTTTCCCATGTGGATTTCAGGGATGGAACTCAGCTTGTCAGGCTTGGTGGCAACTGCCAAAAATGTGTGTATGTGTGTGTGTGTGTGTGTGTTCGTGCATGGGTGTGTGTGGGGGTGCATGGGTGTGTGGGTGTGTGTGCATATGTTTGTGTACATGGGTATGTGCGCATGTGTGTGCATGTGTGCATAATTCTAGAAACTATATTCAGCATTAAGAAGTTGTTAACACTCAGTTCTAGTAACTAATTAAGTAAACACAATATCTGACATATACTTTAATTATATTCCCTTGTTTGTAAAACACAGAATCATTTCTTGCATTAAGAGGACTTTCATACCCCACTGTTTATAAAACGAAAGATGAGGCCGGAAGGTGGTGGCGCACGCCTTTAATCCCAGCACTTGGGAGGCAGAGACAGGCGGATTTCTGAGTTCAAGGCCAGCCTGGTCTACAGAGTGAGTTCCAGAACAGACTACACAGAGAAACCCTGTCTCAAAAAAGAAGAAGAAGAAGAAGAGAAGAAGAAGAAGAAGAAGAAGAAGAAGAAGAAGAAGAAGAAGAAGAAGAAGAAGAAGAAGAAGAAGAAGAAG
>JADRCD010204483.1:0-46144 GCA_019843815.1 Montemys delectorum | reverse complement strand
GGGGGGGGGGGCTTCTACATGATTGAAGATTTGCATCCTTCATTACCAGCAAAAGAGATCACTGTTTCCTTTCTCTGCAAGAATTATTCTGATAATGGATAATACCTTTATAGTGTGATTCTGGGTGAAAAAGAATGAAGGTATGAATTGAGTTCTTAAATTTTTATTTGAATACTGGAAAATTACAATTTTAAATAAGTTTTGTATGATAAAGGATTACAAAAACAATCTCTCTGGCATGTTTGTGCTTTAGTTAAGTGCTAATTTCCCCTAGAAATGTCTTTTGGGGTCAAAATTACCCAAGCTGTGGACATATTATCCACAGGTAAGTTTAGCAATTGTTTGCTTTACTATATGTGAATGAAAATGAATGATCACCAGTTCCCAGTATGTGCACAGCACAGGGAAACTCATACCACATTGGAAAATACACACCTAGCTTCCTATTTCATAAGTCATTGACATGCACTTGGAAAAAAAACAGATGTTCTTAGCACTGGAAAATATACAACGCTACTTTTGATAACATTTCAAACAATTTTTTTAAAGTTTCTAAATTTGATTACTTTTCAAAAGACAAATTATTTTTGTAGATGTTAGTAAGATATTCAAATTTAGAAAGAATGGAAAATATTTGACTTAATTCCAAGATTCTATAAGATTGGGCAAGATTAATCATTACACTAACTTGAAATTCATCTAGATTAAGAACAGAGTAGAACTTTCTTAATGCAAAGTGATGCTGATTAAGGCAGCAGGGGCAGATTCATTTTCTCAAAAGGCAGAAAGAAATATTAGAAATGTTCAGTTATTCCATAAGATCCATCATATCGTACACAGCAAATCATGGAGGTCTTAGGGTTCTTTGTCTTATTAATAAAGGAATTTAAGAACAAACACAAAAGAAAGTTCCAAGATAAAGAGCAGACTCAAATGGAAGTTTGTGGATAGTTTATAGGCCTTGAAAAGGAAAATCCCAGACCAGGCAAACTAAATCTCAAAGCATCAGGGAGTGAGAGATTGGAGAAGACAAACTGTTACAGAAGTTGGGTACTGGATGAAAGGCAGCCACATGGTATAGAGGAATGCCAGGGCCAGTAAGCAGGAGAGAGTGGGTGGTGAGCAGGGGGAGGGGGGACAGAACAGGGGTTTGTTTTTGTTTTTGTTTTTATTTTATTTTTATTTTTTCAGAGGGGAACCTGGGAAAGGAGATATTGTATGACATGTAAATAAAGAAAACATCTGATAAAAGAAGAGAGAGAGAGAGAGAGAGAGAAAGAGAGAGAGAGAGAGCCCAACGTGTTCCTTAGGGAGTTTAAAAGGATACTTAGGTTCTTCTCAGCATTTGAAAGAAAATGATTGAAAAGAAGAAAAAGGAGATTTTTCTGAGGCTTAACTCAAATAAGCTGACAAGTTAAGCAGCCCACATGGAGGCTTGTAGAGACAGCACTGGGGATGAGGGATAGGGGAGCTATGAGAAGGAAAGATATTATGTGAACATAAACCTGACTCGCCATAGGTGGTACCCTGGTCAGTTTCCTGATATGCCTCACCTGATAAAATCTTAGGGAAGACACAGGTGCATGTCTCCACCTAGGGGTAGATTTCCATTCTTTACAAAAGCAAGTTCTGAAGAGAGCAAGCATCTGGCATCCCTTCTGCTCTGATGACTTACCCATGTCATGTAAATTGATCCCTGAAGCTTTTTTGAGAAGTCAGTTTACATGTAATTACAAAATTCATACAAATAATTACTCACACATGTATTCATCAGGGTGTTATTTCACATCCTCTATATGACTGAAATCTGAGTTGAGACTAAACAGCTAATTCATTTTTCATGAATTATATTATCATGCATTACTTAAAATATCTGCATGGTTCATTAAAAAACTATTAAATAAATAACAGAAAATATTAAAAATTAAATGCAAATGCATTATTGGTAAATAGAAAATAAGATTTAAAAGAAATTTTACTGATGCTTATGTCTTTGTACAGTGTAGCTACATGAGATTTTTCCTTATTCTTCCTTATTTGAATATTTAAATTTCCATATTTAAAATGCTCCACATTTTAAAATATGTGCACTTTATGGATGCTTGCTGTTCTATTTCTATACAGGAACACTATGGCCATGGCTACTTAGAAAAGAAAGCATTTAATTGGAAAATGACTTACACTTTCAGAAGTTTACTCCATGATCATCATGGAGGGATGTTTGGCAGCTAGCAGGCAGAATGGCATTGGTACAGTGGCTGAGAGCTTACATATGTTCCACAAGTTGGAGGCAGCCAGAGACTGGACCTGGCGTGGCTTTTTTAAACCTTCAAATTCACCCCAGTGACATACTCTCTCCAACAAGCCATATATTGAAATCCTTCTGGATTAAGCATTCAAATCTATGAGCCTATGGAAGCCATTATCATTCAAACCATCTCCAATGGATGAGCTCAAACTATGAAAATCTTATATTTTTTCTATTTTCTTCTTTTAACCATTTAAATCTGAAACACAAATAAAAATTAAAACATGAGTTTAATATTTCATTTAACTGCTGATACTAATCAGAAATGTATTATTAAAAGACACTTTACTAGAATCCTTCCCATATTTAATACTGGTGGCCATGAGTTTCAAGGATTCTGCTCATCCTTGAGATAAGACCATCAAGACCCAAGAAAGGCTTTGTTGTCCTCAAAGAATTCCAAAACAATGATACCATTTTAGAAATGAATAACAAAAAAAATGAATTTACTGTTTTATACAATTCAGCCCTTTATTATTAGACGCAGATGCTGAGACTGTATCAATCTATGTGAGCTGCTACTCTGAAAAGAAGCAAAGGGAAAAAACGCTGAACTTTTTCATTTTGTTAGCACTAAATTCAACTGGCGTCGTACATGTAACTCATTCTGCATTGCACTTTCTATCCTTTTAGTATTTGATCTGATCTGACCACATCACTATCATAAAAACCTTGAAGAAAATATAATTTTTTTATATCTTGATGTTTCATTCTTTATTAAAATTAACATTATCGTATCAGATAAAATAAATCAGGTTATAAAAATGTAATTCAAAAAGACTGCCAAATAAATGCCACAGGACAGTGTTTTTCACTTATAGGTTGTAATTGAATCCTAGCATGAAGACTCAGCTACAGTTACATTAAGCCAAATTTTATTAAGACCTTTTTCTATAACCATCTTTAGAGTCAACAAATCTGTTTCCTATAGAGGAAGCACCTATATAGTTTGGAAGATTTTCTTTAACTTTCTGAAAATGGACTGATGGAATTATATTCAACTCAGGAACATTGTTTCCGTTCACATGAGACCCTGAGAATGCACTGAGGAGTTTGACGGGAATAAAGCCATGAAGAGTGCTGCCACTGCTGTTTTATGTTCAGTAAACATCAGTCTTAAATACAGACAGTAAATATAGACCATACCAAGGGCACCTGAAACAGAGGTGCAAAACCACAGACTGTAACATCTGTCCTAAATCAGAAAACCTAAATAACCTATAAACAGTTTTTCTTTTCTTTCTTTCTTTTTTTCTTTGAGACAGAGAATTACTGTGCAGCCCAGGCTGCCCATAAACTAACTAATGATCCTCCTGCCTCAGCCTCCTGCCCAGTGTGGGAAAGTTCTCGTATTGTAGATAGTTTTACAAATTAGAAACCCAGCTTGGTGGCATATTCCTGTCATCTCAGTCCTTAGGAAAATATCAATTTTGAAAGTCAAAATTAGAGAGCTCCTCATCTACTTCAGAACCCTAATTTGATAGGAAAAATCGTGTCACAAGTTATATATTTATTTATCATCATGTGCATATGAAGTACACCGGGTACAGAAGCCTATCACTAAATCTTTTTCCTGGAAAACTGTGCTTGTGATCAAGCATAAGGACCTGGATTCGGTCCCTTACATTGCAGAAGGAGAGAACTGCCTCCTGAAGCTTGACTCTGACCCTCACCTCCACCAGCCGTACAAATGAATTAATAAACATAAAATTTAAAAGTACTCTACATTTAGAGAAAATGAGAAATATAAAAATATTCTACATTTCTACTATATGTACTTTAAATTACTTTGGTTTAGAAAACATTTCTCACAAGGACACCAAATACTTGGTCTTGCATCTTGGACACAAGACTCGCCATGGATTTGGAAGTATAATAGTTTATAAGTCTGTCAAGTCTAGTGTTTTAAGCGATTTGGAAAGATTTTGATTGAGTATTTCACATCCCATTCATCTCCCCATTCCTTTGTATCTGCCCTCTGCCTTCGCAACCATCCCCCAAAACACAAACCCAGACAAAACAAAAAACAAAAAACAAACAAAAAAACCCAACAAGAGCAAAAATAAATAATACTTTTCTCTTAGAAGCTGCTTATGTCAAAGTGCATCATACTGTATACCCTTTTGCTCAAACACCTTTACTGGAACAAGTGTTCATTGCAAATAAATCATTCATCTTGCTTGGCGCCTCTTACTTCTGCTACTCAATCAATCAATACTGGATCCTCACTGGACTTCCTTCAGATATCCTGTTGCTGCAATACGTCATGGAGATCCTGAAGCTTGGCCCCTTCACTTGCTCCAGCAGCTCATGAATGGGGTAGATATTGAAGTAGGACAACTCAAAACCTTGGATCTTGGCCTGGATGTTAGGTGAGTTGGTCAGCCCACCAACTCTCCTACACCACCAAGGCTAGCTCTCCAGCACCACCCTCCAAGGGACAGGACCATCTCTCCTGTTTTCACCACCTTGGGTGGGCTCTCTAGTTCCACACTAATATGGTCAGCTCTACTGTGCTGCCCAGGTGAAGGGCTGACTGCTCCCCAACTGCTCAGCATCCCTGCCAACAGCAGCCAATTCATGAAGGGTTTTTTGTTTTGTTTTGTTTTTGTTTGTTTGTTTGTTTTGGTAAGTCTTGTTAACGGAGCTATTTGGAACTTTGAAGATGTTATGCCACATAGTGATTTGTTTGTTCATTCAAGGGACACTTTATCCATTGAAATGTCACTTTTCTCTAAAGTTACAAAAATGTACTGTGTTAGTTCCTCTATCAGGCTTGATGATTTTCTCTATCAGACTTCCTCTATTGCCCAGATGTTTAAGGAGCAACTCTGTAGAGGAACATCCCCAATCCCTTTACCACCAGCTTTCCATCCTCTTGATTCTTATGCAGTACAGAAATTGAAGCTGTGACTGGGTTTAAACCCTCCACGTTCAATATTGATCACACTACTTAACTGCACTTCTGAAAGTCATTTAGATTGTAGAATATTTCCAACATTCATTAAATATTGTCTAAATATAGAAATCTAACTAAATGAATATCACCCTGTTTCTGTCTATAGATACTTACATACTGTTAACCAGGAGAGTTGGGATGGCTGTTGTTTTTTGAATCTTAATTAAGCATAACAGCCTTTGTGTCCTTAAAAGCATATGGGAAAATGCTTAAATGAGTTTTCAGTGAAATGTGATCTGATTCCTTCTGCTTTGAACAAGAGAAATGAATGAGTGATTACAGCAGTTAGGAGCCATTACTAGAGACAAGGCTCTAAGTTAAGCTTAACTATGAACTTGAGAACTAATAAAAAGGGAACAAATACTTCATTAGCTAATTATGATGAAATTCAGTGGAAACTACATAATGTTGGTTTTATGACTTAGCTATACAAGAGAGGGAGAGCACTCTCATATAGATTTGCTTTTATTCATTCAACTTCAAAGCATAAAATCCATTCAGTTACTCGTTTTAAAGAGAAATGGTTTCCTTAGCAAAATATTAATTTGATACTGTGGTTCAAGATGACAAAAGCATCAACTTAAACTTCACGTTGAAGAGCTCCCTAGAATTCTGACTATCCTTCTTTTAAGTATCTTTCAATGAGACAGTGATCTAAGGAGCTAATCTAATAGATGAAGAGTGATGTAATCCATTGTGATGATTAAATCTGATCAGTTATTTAAAGTACAGTCATTTGTTTCCTGAACAGTCAAGGTCAGGGCCAACTCTGGGTATTCTCAGAGGTCCAATTTAAGTATGATGAGAAGGTAATGATGACCAGCCTGGGAATGAGATAGCAGCTGCAGTCTGGAGGGAAGAGGAATCAGAGTATAAACTGCAGTCCTTGTAAGATAATAAGTTCTGTTTGTTTGTTTGTCTTTTACTTTTTATTTTTGTTTTTTGTGTGTGTGTGTTGGTGGTGGTGATGATGTTGTTGATGTTGTTGTTGTTGTTATTGTTCATCCCAGAAGGATCTAATTTAGGTCTTTCTCTACACATCTGTGGTTTTCTTCTAATGAGCTATGATGGACAGAAGCAGATGTAGCCATTAGCCTAGTGAATATATCACTGTAAAAATGAAAGAGCAATATAGATACTGATGCAGGAAGACAATCCAAACTGCAGCCACCATGAACCGGACTTCAGTAATCAATCAATACATTCTTCCTTCTTTCTTTCACCTCATGGGCGTAAAAAACAACCTGACATTGAGAATGCAGTTTCAAACCACTTAGAATGCAGGTAAATTGTGGGCTTTCCGCTAGTCTCTTAGGAGGACATATTTTTTCCTAGCTATTTCCAGCTCCTCTGTCTTGAGACTAGGAAGTCAAACCATTTGCATTTGAAGCAGCTTGATTATTTAAAGGGAAAGGTTTCCATCTACTGGTTTCTTTGGGTAATAAAGAAAAGAGTTGACATTAGAATTTGGTACCCATTCAAAGGCTTTTGTTTTATTGAAAAAAAAAATGACCAAACATAGTACAATTCTTAAAATATGATATAAACCTACATTATGTCATTATAAGGTAGTAGAAAGGAGTATATAATTTGCCTCTTTTCTCTTGTAAGACTGACATGAAGCATAGCAACCAAATACATAATCTCTCCTTCCTCGTACAACCTATGATAAGTGGGCCTTGATATCAAAGTAATTGAGGCAGTGCTGTGAATTTCTGTTTCCATTTCTTTCTTTCAAAAATCAGTGCGAAGTTTCATGAGCAGATAACATTTTTATTATACTTCTCAGAATTTGAGTTCAGATATTGATACATGATGAATATCTTCTCATATATATTTATCATTGTGTGATTAGATTAAAGCATTGATCTTCTAGGAAACAGCAAAGTAGACATTATGACTACACATAACATCTTTTATAAATGTGGGCAGTGTCTGTGATGTTTGTGTGTGTGTGTGTGTGTGTGTGTGTGTGTGTGTGTACACAAATTTGAATGTTTAAAAATGTAGTAATGCTTGGGCTTTTATTTTAAAATCACCTTACTTAACAGAATGAGAAGTGTCCATGTAACATACATTTTGTATACTCTTTAAATTTCTTAAATTGACTCCTTTTCATTTCAGTAATTTTAAATGAAACATTAGCTAATACAGGGTAAAAACTTACTCTTTTTAAAATATACTTACTCCTTCCAACTTCTCCCAGATCCTCCCTACCTTATCCACCTCACTATGTACCCAATTTTGTGTCCTTCCCTCAAAAAACCCACAAAAATGAAATTTAAAACAAAGAGACAGTGGAAGAATGAAACAATAATGTCAAAAGATAGCAAAAATTCCACAAAAACACAGATTGAATTTATTTTGTGTTGTTGAGCTTCTCCTGGGCATGCATATATATATATATATATATATATATATATATACATGTATACACACACACACACACACACACACATGCATTTTAAAATAATGGATTTTGGTGTAATGTCCCCATGCATGTTTGATACCTCCTTTGATCATGTTCACTCATCAGGTGCATTTTATAAGACACGCTACCATTTCCCAACCCCCCCCCCTTCATTCTACTTCCATGTCCACATGTCTTTAATGAGAGTTCATATATGAGAGAAAACTCTTTTGAGTGTGACTTATTTGATTAGGCATAATGATATCCAATTCCATACAATTTCCAATAAATTACTTAATTTATGTTTTGTGGTTTAATAAAACACACACACACACACACACACACACACACACACACACACACACACAGAGTCACTCACTGAAAGGAACCTATCATGACTCCATAATCTGCATTGTGTTGTGTTAAACTCTACTATGAACTATTTCTATTCATTGTTGACTTTGATGTGTTAGGTATAGTAATTTTTAAAAATCTAATTCTCTTCTCATGTACACTTCAGAGTTAGATATTAACTTGTATAATGTGCATAGAACTCATGTAAATGTGGATCATAAATATAGTGATTTTATATATCCATTTAATAACGTAATTTTTAGCTTTTGTGGTAGTGCTATTTTTAACTTTTGACGGAGAATCATACTTTACTTTTCATATGGCTCTACAAATTTACAATTCAACAAGTTCAAGAGGGTTTGCCTTCTCTACACTCCCATCAACACATTGTGTGCTTTTAAAATTATTAAAATAACTGATATTCTAACTGAGGTGAGGTGAGTTGATGTTTCTTTGTGGTCTTAATGATAATTAGTGGTACTGGACACCTTTTCAGTTGTCCATTAGCTGGTTGTATGTGTTCTTCAGAAAAGAATCAATTCTAAATTATTGCTGATTTTTGTTTTGTTTTGTTTTCATGATACTGAGGTGTTTTTGTTCCTACATATTTTAGTTATTAACATCTTGTGAACTGAATAATCTATATTTGCTCTCTCCTCCTCTTCAGGATGTCTTTTCACTCTGGTAACTGTCTCATTTGTTGGACAGAAATACATTGCCATGTGCCTGCATTTCCATTTGTTGCCCATGCTCCTAAGCTTATACTCAAAGCCTCAGTACATACACCACAGTCATAGATTTGTACTTTATGTGCATAGTGCCATAGCATGTGTTGTGTGTTTTGTTATCGTAATTATTCTTCCTCAAGATCTCAGGTATTCTAGGCTGGCTCCAGACTTGTGCACTCAAGACTGAACTTGGACTTTATTTTTTCTTATAGTATTTCATAGTGTATATGTCTTCATTATTCATTTTTAGTTGAAGGACACTTGGGTTGTGTCTTAGTCAGGGTTTCTATTCCTGCACAAACATCATGATCAAGAAGCAAGTTGGGGAGGAAAGAGTTTATTTAGCTTACTTCCACATTGCTGTTGATCACCAGAGGAAGTCAGGACTGGAACTCAAGCAGGTCAGGAAGCAGGAGCTGATGCAGAAGCCATGGAGGGATGTTCCTTACTGGCTTGCTTCCCCTGGCTTGCTCAGCCTGCTCTCTTATAGAACCCAAAACTCCCAGCCCATGGATGGCACCACCCACAAGGGGCCCTAGCCCTTTGATCACTAACTGAGAAAATTCCCCACAGCTGGGCCTCATGGAGGCACTTCCCCAACTGAAGCTCCCTTCTCTGTGATAACTCCAGCCTGTGTCAAGTTGACACACAAAACCAACCAGTACACTTTGTGTTCATTTTTCTATATATCATTGAATAGAACAGCAATGAATATGACAGAACAAACACCTATGGAGTAGAATATCAAGTCCCTAAAGGGACATTGTTGTGACATATAGTAGATTTGTTTTTAGCATTTTTGAGAATTTTCTCCACTTTTGCTAGGGCAACTCTGTGTCCACGTACAAAAGAATAAAATTAGACTCATATAATTGCCCTGCACACCTCAAATGCATCAGAGACTCTGGTGTGCATCCTGAAAGGCTGGGACTGCTGGAACTGCTGGAAGGAAACACGAACAGTTCCCTATAAGAAATCAGTGCCAGAAGTGACTTTTTGGAGAGAACTCCACTTGCTCAAGAGTTCATGCCAGTGATTGACAAATAGAATGTTGTAAAGCTAATAGCCTATAGAGCAAAGGAAACAATCAAGTGTAGATGAAGTCTAACAAATTTGAATCTCTGGCATAAAGGATTGATATCCAAAATATATAAAACCAAAAAAGAAAAAAAAAAAAAACAAAGAAACAGTTAAACAGATGACCCTGTTCAAAATTGTGCAGTGAATCAGAAGAGAGTCCTCAAAAAAGAAGAGATAAACTGGCTAATAAATATCGCTAAAATGTTCAAGACTTCTAAAAGTTACTAAAATGTAAATTTAAAGTACTTTAAAGTTTCTTCATAGCCCATTCAAAGTGGCTAAGACAAGAAAATAATTAACCACAAAGGAAGGCAAGGGATGCAAGGAAAGAAGAAGACTTATTCATGCTGATGAGAATACAAACTGGTGCAGCCACTATACAAATCAAACTGCAGACTTCTCAAGATACAAAAGTAAAACTAAAGTGAGATCCACAATATGATCCAATTACGCCATCCCTTGAAATATACCCAAAGGACTCAATCTACTCATGTGGAAAGCTTACTCAGCTATATTCATTGTCTATTTACAACAGCTTCGAAGTGGAACCATCCTAAATGTTATTCAGCTCTCAGGAGACAGGTATATCAGGCTCCTATCAACCAGCACTTTCTGGCATCCACAATAGTGTCTGGATTTGATGATTGAATATGGGAAGGATTCCCAGGTGGAGCAGTCTTGGATTGTCCTCCCTTCAGTCTCTGCTCCATAGTTTTTCTTTCCAACTCCTTCCATGGGTATTTGGTTCCCCCATTTAAGAAAGAATGAAGTATTCACACTTTGGTCTTCCTTCTTCTTGAATTTCTTGTGGTTTGTGGATTGTACTTTGTGTATTCTGAACTTTTGAGCTAATATCTACTTATCAGAGAATGTATACCATATGTGTTCTTTTGTGATTGGGTTATCTCACTCAGGATAATATTCTCCAGATCCATCCATTTCCCTAAGAATTTCATAAATTCATTCTTTTAATAGCTGAGTAATACTCCATTGTGTAGATATACCACATTTGCTGTATCCATTCCTCTGTTAAGGGACATCTGGGTTGTTTCCAGTTTCTGGCTATTATAAATAAGGCTGCTATGAACATAGTGGAGCATGTGTCCTTATTATACGTTGGAGCATTTTCTGGATATATGCCCAGGAGTGGTATAGCTGGGTCTCCTGGTAGTAGTATGTCCAATTTCTGGAAGAACCGCCAAATTAATTTCCAGAAGGGTTTTACCAGCTTGCAATCCCACCAGCAATGAAGGAATGTTCCTTTTTCCCCACAACCTTGTCAGCATCTGCTGTCATCTGAATTTTTTATCCTAGCCATTCTGACTGGTGTGAGGTGAAATCTCAGGGTTGTTTTGATTTGCATTTCCCAGATGACTAAGGATGTTGAACATTTCTTTAGGTGCTTCTCAGCCATTTGGTATTTGTCAGTTGAGAATTCTTTGGTTAGCTCTGTACCCCATTTTTAATAGGGATATTTGTTTCTCTGGAGTCTAACTTCTTTTCTTTTTAAGGGTCTCATCGTAAATTTTATCAAATATGAGTAATAAATATTATTTCCATTGAATATCACATACACAAACATATATAAACACATGCACATTATTTTTTCTTTACATCAACATCAGGTGTTGAAGGTCAATGTCATTTTTCTCTCAATGTACTATTTGCTGTTTGATTTTTTAAAAATATTTTTGGTAATTTGTTTTTGCCATTGCCATTCAATTGCTTTTTGTTTATAATTCCTTTATCCACAACACTCTTTATACCACTCCATGAACTACTAAAATTCGCATGACCTCTTATTTCATTAATTCTTACTGAATGTGTATATATTTGCACATACATATATATTTTAAAACATAAATAGTAGATGTTGTATAAAATTGTAATATTTATGTTTTGATAAGGTCACATAGCAGTAAAATCACTCTTTCTTTTTAAGTCTTTGTTCTTTTTTTATTAGATATTTTCTTAATTTACATGTCATATGATTTCTCCTTTCCCAGTTTCTCCTCCAAAAAACAAACAAACAGATAAAAACAAGAACAAACCCCTGTTGCCTCCCCCCTCCCCATGCTTGCCAATCCACCCTCTCTCACTTATTGGACCTGTCATTCCCCTACACTGGGGCACCGAACCTTCACAGGGCCAAGGGCCTCACCTCCCATTGATGATCAGCTTTGCAATCCTCTACTATACACATACTGCCAAAACAATCAGTCCCTCCATGTATAGTCCTTGGTTGGTGGTTGAGTCCCTGGGAGCTCTGAGGGTACTAGTTAGTTCATATTGTTGTTCATCCTAAGGGACTGCAAACCCTTCAGCTCCTTTGGCCCTTTCTCTGATTCCTTAATTGAGGACCCTGTACTCAGTTCAATGGATGGTTGTGAGCCTCTGATCAGTATTAGTCTGGTACTGTCAGAGCCTCTCAGGAGATAGCTATATTAGGCTGGCTTGTCTTTCCTTCAGTCTCTGCTCCATAGTTAGTCTCTGCAACTTTTGTTCCCCTTTTAAGAAGGAATGAAATGTCCACATTTTGGTCTTCCTTCTTCTTGAGTTTCTTGTGGTTTGTGGGTTGTTCCTCCTGTATTCCGAACTTCTGGGCTAATAACCATTTATCAGAGAGTGCATACCATGTGTGTTCTTTTGTGATTGGGTTACCTCACTCAAGATGATATTCTCCAGATCCATCCATTTCCCTAATAATTTCATAAATTTATTGTTTTTATAGCTGAGTAGTACTCCAGTGTGAAAATGTACCACAATTTCTGTATCCATTCCTCTGTTGAGGGACATCTGGGTTGTTTCCAGTTTCTGGCTATTATAAATAAGGCTGCTATGAACATGGTGGAGCGTGTGTCCTTATTACATGTTGGAGAATGTTCTGGATATATTCCCAGGAGTGGTATAGCTGGATCCTCTGGTAGAACTATGTCCAGTTTCCAGAGGAACTGCCAAACTGATTTCCAGAGTGGTTGTACCAGCTTGCAATCCCACCAGCAATGACATAGTGTTCCTCTTTCTCCACAACTTCGTCAGCATATTCTGTCCCCTGAGTTTTTTTATCCTAGCCAATCTGACTGGTGTGAGGTGGAATATCAGAGTTGTTTGCATTTCCCTGATGACTAAAGATGTTGAACATTTCTTTAGGTGCTTCTCAGCCATTCAGTATTCATCAGTTGAGAATTCTTTGTTTGGCTCTGTACCCCATTTTTTAATAGGGATATTTGTTTCTCTGGAGTCTAACTTCTTGAGGTTTTTGTATACATTGGATATTAACCCTCTATCAGATATAGGATTGATAAAGATCTTTTCCCAATTTGTTGATTGCTGTTTTGTGCTATTGACAGTGTCTTTTGCCTTACAGAAACTTGGTAATTTTATGAGGTCCCATTTGTCAATTCTTGATCTTAGAGCATAAGCTATTGATGTTCTGTTCAGGAAATTTTCCCATGTGCCCATGTGCTCAAGGCTCTTCCCCACTTTCTTTTCTATTAGTTTTAGTATATCTGGTTTTATGTGGAGGTTCTTGATCCACTTGGACTTGAGCTTTGTACAAAGAGATAAGAATGGATCAATTTGCATTCTTCTACATGCTGACAGTTGAGCCTGTACCTTTTGATTAAAATGCTGTCTTTTTTCCACTGGATGGTTTTAGCTCCTTTTTCAATGATCAAGTGATCATAGGTTTGTGGGTTCATTTCTGGGTCTTCAATTCTATTCCATTGATCTACCTGCCTGTCACTGTACCAATAACATGCAGTTTTTATCACAATTGCTCTGTGGTACAGCTTAAGGTCATGGATGATGATTCCAGCAGAGGTTCTTTTATTGTTGAGAACAGTTTTCCCTATCCTGTGTTTTTTGTTATTCTAGATGAATATGAAAATTGCTCTTTCTAAGTCTGTGAAGAATTGAGTTGGAATTTTGGTGGGGATTGCATTGAATCTGTACACTGCTTTCATCAAGATGGCCATTTTTCTATATTAATCCTGCCAATCCATGAGCATGGGAGATCTTTCCATCTTTGAGATCTTCAATTTCCTTCTTCAGAGATTTGAAGTTCTTGTCAAACAGATCTTTTACTTGCTTAGTTAGAGTCACACCAAGGTATTTTATATTATTTGTGACTATTATGAAGGGTATTGTTTCCCTAATTTCTTTCTCAGCCTGTTTATCTTTTTTGTAGAGGAAGGCCACTGATTTGCTTGAGTTAATTTTATATCCAGTTACTTTGCTGAGGTTGTTTATCAGGGCTAGGAGCTCTCTGGTGGAATTTTTGGGGTCACTAAGTATACTATCATTTCATCATGAAATAGTGATAATTTGACTTCTTCCTTTCCAATTTGTATCCCTTTGATATCCTTTTGTTGTCTAATTGCTCTGCCTAGGACTTCAAGTACAATATTGAATAGGTAGGGAGAGAGTGCGTAGCCTTGTCTAGTCCCTGATTTTAGTGGGATTGCTTCAAGTTTCTCTCCATTTAGTTTGATGTTGGCTACTGGTTTGCTGTATATTGCTTTTACTATGTTTAAGTATGGGCCTTGAATTCCTGATCTTTCCACCACTTTTATCATGAAGGGATGTTGGATTTTGTCAGATGCTTTCTCAGGTGATCATATGGTTTTTTTCCTTTGAGTTTGTTTATATAATGAATTATGTTGATGGATTTCTGAATACTGAACCATCCCTGCATCCCTGGGATGAAGCCTACTTGATCATGTTGGATGATTGTTTTAATGTGTTCTTGGATTTGGTTTGCTGTCCTTCCTAGATGTAGACAGAGGTAGAAAGGATCCTTTCCCATCTTCCCTGCCACTTCTGAGGCCTGTGCCTACTGTCTGTTCCAGCCTTAGAAAATCATCAGCTTATTCATGGATCTTAACTCCAAATCTTTAGATATGAATATATAAGTTGAGACAATAGCAGAAGTAGCAAAAGTTAAAATGAACCATAGGTAATTGGATAAGAAGGAGCTCTAGAGAATAGGGAAATGAGACATAGATCCTGTGGAGAGAGAAACAGAAACCTGAGATAGGTATTTTAACTGTAGAATGGGACAATGAGCAATACAAAAGGTAAGCAGTATGAAGAGATTAAAAACTATAAGGCTTTTTGAAAATTCACAGGATAACTTAATGTTTTATAAGTATACATATAATATATGTGTTGTATACCTATGTAAAGTTTAAATGGATTTATGCTACATCAGTTAATAATATTCAATTTAATAGTCATAGACTTTCTTTTTTTTGTCTTTAAGTTGCTTTTAAGTAGTATATTTTATCACAGCAGCACAATAAAAATAGGAAAGCCCCCAATAGACCAATAAATCTGCCATCTTGATTGAAACTAAGTCTTCTATGTCAAATATATTAGACTTTACCATGTCATATGTATCTTTGAGATAATCTAAGCACAAAAGAGCATGTTATCTGCTAGTAAAAGCCTGTCTCAAAATCATCAAAGAGTATGATGTTAACAGCTGACCTGCTAGGCCACTCAATGGGGGTTAAATCTGGAATTACCCTTGAGAGCATTGGATTTTTAGACAGATTATGGCTCACAGATGCCCGTTCATATCTATGTACAATCTCTTTCATATTGTGAATGTAGATAATTCCTTATTCTTATCTCATCACCTCTGCCAAAATATCTAAAATATGTCATAGGATACTTACATAGTATTAGTAAAGAGGGTTTCTGAAACCTCCAGTGCAAAGAATGGAGAAACTTCCCCTCCATTTGTTAATCAGTGAAGTTCAAGAGACTTTGAAATCAATATAGGCTATTGCCATTGTTTTACAAAATGTATAGGTAAGTTACTATTGCTGAAGACATCATACACTTTGTATATAGGACATCAGTATGTGGAACTTGAAATAACCTGCAAGTCTTGTCCTGAGAAATGTCCATGCAGGTTAACAAAGTAGCAAAGATATAAATAGCCATGTACAGGTAACATTTAACAAATCACAATAGCTACTCAGCAAGATATCCACAATGTTGCATTTTTATTCTGTTAGTAACCAAGAGCTGTCCTATTTTTACATGAAACCTACTTAGTGGGTCTAAATTCATCTCCAGTATTATAAATGTCACTGCTTACTTACAGTTGGAGAGCTCATAGACTGTAGAGAAGAACCTACTACTACCACTATTTGAAAACAATATAATATCTCACTGTATTCTAAATCCAGTGAGAAAAGACATTTCATAAGTTCCAACCCCTTGATGATGAGTTACAGATAATCCATAGATATTCAGAGATAATCTTTTCATTTTGTCCATGGCTAAATTCCTTGGTATGCTAGACAGTCACAAGAGGTCATTTGTAAATACAAGTATAAATGCTAAAGAGGGCCAGTATAAAATTGTGTGTGTGTAAGTATATGTATGTGTGTGTGTTAATAAATATAAGAAGTCATGAATTTGAGAGAGAGGAGAGCATCATGAAAGGAATTAGAGAGGGTAGGAAGATGAGAATGATTTAAGAATATTATTCATGTATAAAATTCTCAAAATATTTGAAAATCATTTCAAAATCAATAAATAATTCACAAAATTTAAAAAGGGAAGCATGGTAGTAAGAATACCTCAGTCCAAAGTAGAAAGAGCTTGCAGATACTGCTGTTCCTATGACATAGACCAAAACTCATCAGATGTCATAGGTGGCATAATCCTGAAATGTTAACTGCCCCCTCCAAAGCCCCATAATCTAAAGGTTCAGTGAATAACAAGAGGCTCAAATAGGGGACATCATACTTTAAATATGAGGTGTAGAGGGCATTGAGGATTCAAACTGTAACAATGACTTTGAAGTGAAGTATTAATCACCTATGACTAATTTCATGGACAATCAGTTTAAATTTTTCCCTAATCTAGTAAAAAGAGGATAATTAAAAGAAAATGATTTTCATTTCTATTAAAAACATCAGTCAAGTACAAACAGTAGTGTAGTCCCTTACTAGATTGCTTTATTGGCTTATATATGTAACTAAAAAGGCAATTATAGATTTTTGCAATGGTACACATTAAGATTTTTCTTTGCATTCTGGTGCAGGTACTTTGAATATATAATCTTATTTATAACTTTATGATATTCTGAAATAGTTAAAATTATTATAGTTATTATTTCCTCAAAAGTAAAATAACAGGAAAATTCACAGTGAATAACATACAATGGATCTGTGTTGTATGAATGTAGTTGCCTTAGCTGGGGTTCCTATTGCTATGACAAAACACCATGACCAAAAACCAAATGCCTCTGCATAGATTCCTCCTTGAGATATCCAACCTGTTTGGCTTCCTGCTCCTTCAGTGATGAGTGGTAGCATAGTAGAATTGTAAGCCAAATAAACCCTCTCCTCCCAAGTTAGTAAAACTTTAAGGGGGAACATTGTATAATATCTGGTTTTAAATTTTATTGTCAATTATTTCTAGAATTTCTACTCATAAACTTTTTACAAATATTTTAAAAATCCAAAGATTATCTAAAAACTTTGTAATTTTCATTTCTTTAGTTTCTTTTATAATTGTATTCATGATAAAAAAATAAATGACCCCCTATCAAATCATCTACTAATGTATAGAGCTACAAAGTGGGTAGCTTAAAAGCATGAATATGTATCAACTCAATCCCTTTGAGTCTGGAGTTCAGGAGTAGATTATATATCTTCAACGAGCAGAGTTTTCAGTGTCTGTAATTAATATGCTCACGTGTCCAGATTTTCTTCCATATACTTTTCTAATTCAAAAGAAGTAGGTTCTGATGACAGTGAAAGGGTATCTCAGAGAATTAGGGCAAGCAGCCAGAGAACATACACGTTCTTCTTCATGTGCTTTTAACAGGATTGCCACCAGAAGATGTGCCCCAGATCAAAGTTGGATCTTCTGACATCAAACAGTCTAGATCGAGGTTGTGTCTTCCAGCCTCAAATGATCTAATCAAGAAAAATCCCTTACATATCTGCCTCGCTGTTTGGGTTTTAATTGATTCCAGATGCAGTTAAGTTGACAACCAAGATCACCTATAATAGTAGGAAACAGTTATCCTCACAATGTTGTGGGTTCAAATTTTGCTTCTTGCAGACATTATTGCTGAAGCCTTTAGTTTACCAGATACCATGATCTAGATGCTTTGCCATATGTCTCTTTACCTAGAGGAAATAATAGACAAATTGGTGTAAGGATATATAACTTGGCAATAGCCAAAAAACCAGTACCTTTCTCAATCACACTTTTCTTATATATTTTAAATATGTTGTATCAACCCACCCCACTCCCTTCATCTCATCTTATATGCTTATAGATGACCCTTCATTAGAAAAATGCTAATCTGCCTCTCCTTAACTGTCACTTAAAAGATTCTATACTCGATGACTATGAAAATTTACCAAAAATAAGTTCCACATATGTCATATGTTCATTTTGATTACTGTTGGTAAATTTATTCAAGTAAAACTTCAATTTGATCAGTCTACAAAGAATACACAGCTGTTGTTCAATATCCTGTCCCTAGCAATCCAGCAGAGCTTATAAAAGAATAAGAAACAATGACAATGTGGGAGAAAAAAAACCATAAAATAATTTTCTAGTGCCAGGAGTCACAGGTATTTTATATGCACTTTCATCTTTTGAGCCTTGAATCTTTCATTTGTAAAAGGTCACTAATAAGACAAATAATTAGAATTTCCATGCAATTTCTGATTTAATAATGACTCTAATGATCAATTTTTTACTGCATGAAATTTTCTAACACCTGACCTTTCATTTTCTGACCAACGATTTTGATATATTAACCTTTGGCAAAAGGCAATGTCAGAGGACAGGAGAAATAATGTAAAAAGGTGAAAATCAATCCTTATAAATAAATGAACGTAAAGGAACACTCTTGGTGCTCTTCAGCATCAATATAATTAGATAATCCAACTCTAAATGTTTTCCTTCCCTATAGACAAATCAAGCATTATGAAACAAAGAGTATACTATACATGTGTATTTCCTTTCAAAATGCTGGCATGTTGCCATACTCTTCACTTGCCCTAATAACATCTTTGTAGACAAAAATTTTGTTAAATTACATGGGAATCTAGTCCTGTACCAATGATATTATAAGACTTTAAGATTTTAGATAAAGAGATATTCTATGGGATAGAGAATTAAAGAATTATGTAGAAGAGTTCTGTGTTACGAATGGTGCAGATAACACAGTTGGACTTTTTTTTTTCATCCTTACTGTATATTGACTTTACTAATCAATATACAGGAGCTGCTGAGATGTTTTTATACCAAACAATATTTAGTGTGATATAAGAATTGCATCTTTGGTACACAATAAATAAATTTCACTTTGATTTTAGTATTAGTTCTTTAGCAGTGTAGGGACAAGACAAACTCTGTATGGAATATCCAGGAGCAAAATGCCACTGTGCCCTTCACAGAAAGGATAAGTCAAGATCATACTTATTGAAATTGTTGTCACTATAGCAGCACTGCACAGTATCCTCATGGGTGACTAATGATTCTTCTATAGCCTTTTCTAGCTCATTCATTTAAAACAGCTTAGGACAGATGGGAAAAATTGGTTGACAATAGAGGCAATAATAAATTTTATAATTGTTTACTTAGAGCATAATCAACATGTTCTCTGTGAGCAGTTATAGAAAAAAATCTTATTTCTACTGTTCACAGTATAGTATCTTAATTGAGACTGTGATTATGCAATTTGTATTCTTTGTTAAATGTGTCACATGGGCCCAAGTGTCTCCAATGCTCAATGTAGGCAGGAGAACAGGAGCTTGCACAAGGAGTGCAACTTCAGCTTCATTGTTAGTAGTACTCTAGGGTTAAAAGTAATCCTTGGATTGAGACTGCAAATGATGCCTGCAGGAATACAACTCTGAGAAGTCTTGAAAGTGATGTATGGTACACTTCTGGCTGAAAGAGCATCGGGGCTAAAGGAATAGTTGATTTCCTACACCATTTGTGTGATATACCACAGCAGTATAGCCTCAGAGTGAAACGGGCTTACTGTGCTGTTGGAAATGATGTGCTTCCAGAAGTTCACATGTGTGTTAAAGTAGCAAATATAAATGGTAACCATTTGGTCACATTTGCATCTTGCATTGATTATGTTTTCCTTCACTTACTAATCATAATACTCAGAAGGAGTAATTTCATATGGTTTAATAGAGTAGGAGTCAAGGACTTTTGATATATGTGACTTACTCAGCATTACATGCCCAACATAAGGCAGATTGGGATAGATTCTTAAAGAAGATAACTGGTTTCTAAATCAACCATTACTGTCTATATTTTAATTGATTAAAGTTATTTATTTACTTTATATCATGATTGAAGCTTTTTCTCCCACCCTCCTTACATTCTCTCACTCTCCTCCTTGCCTTAGAAATCTGTTCCTTCTCTTCAGAAAAGGGGATATTTTCTTTAGACGTCAGCCAGCCTTGGCATAAAAAGTTTCAGTAAGACTAAGGGAATATGTATTTATTGAAGCTAGACAAGGTAGGTAAGGAGAAAGAGGTGCAGAAGCAGATAATACAGTCAGAGTCAGACCCTGCTCCCTCTATTGGAGTCTAACATGAAGACTTGCTTGCACAACTGTTACACATGTACAGAGGGCATGGATCCATTCCTTGCATACTCTCTGGTTAGCAGTCTAGTCTCTAGAAGCACCTATTGGTTCAGCTTAGTTCATTCTGTAGGTTTTCTTGTGGTATCCTTGACCCCTCTGCATTCTCCAATCCATCCTTCCCCTTTTCACAGGGTTCCCTAAGAACCACTTAATGTTTGGCTGTGGTTCTCTGCATCAGTTTCCATCAGTTGCTGATAGAAGCCTCTCTAATGACAGTTATGCCAAGACCCTGTCTGCAAGTATAGCAGAGTATCATTAATAGTGCCAGGAGTGGCCTCCTTCTCATGGCATACGTCTCAAGCTGAGCCAGTCATTGGTTGGCCCTTCCCTCAAATTCTGCTCCGTCTTTTTTTACACCTGCACATTTTGTGGCAAGAAAAATTGGTTGGTCTAAGGTTTTGTGGGTGGGTTACTGTTCCAGGCAGGCATGGTACAAGAGGAGCTGAAAGTTCAACATCTTCATCAGAAGGCTTCTATCAGAATACTGCCTTCCAGGCAGCTAGAATGAGGGTCTCAACCCTACTCCCACAGTGACACACCTTCTCCAACAAGGCTATACCTCTTAATGGTGCTACTCCCTAAGCCAGGCATATACAAACCATCACATATACTTACAAGAGATGGCCAGTTCAGATTCCAAATCCCCCATTGCTAGGAGTCTCAGCTAGGGTCATCCTTAGAATCTTGGGAATTTCCATCTTCCTATTTCTATCTCATTCCAGAGATGCACAAATCAAGTTTTATCTCCCAATACTTTCTGCCCCTATGCTCACCACACCTCATTTCTCCTGTTCCCATCCCCATCCCCTTCCCCACCCAGTCCCCTACCTCCATTCATCCCTGACATCTAGTCTATTTCCCCTTCTTAGTGAGATTCAACTGTCTCCCCTTTGGCATTCCTTGCTACTTCACTTCTTTGGGTCTGTGATTTGTAGTGTGGTTATCCTGTGCATGGTATGAGTACATACCATGTTTGTCTTTCTGGGTCTGAGTAACCTCACTCAGGATGACATTTTCTAATTCCATCCATTTGCCTGCAAACTTCATGTTGTCATTACTTTTAATATCTGTGTAATACTCCATTATGTAAATATCCTACATTTTCTTTTTTTTGTTTGTTTTTTTATGAATTTATTTTTTCATACATTCTTCAATTGTTTCCAGTTTCTGGCTATTATTAATAAAGCTGCTATGAACATAGTTGAACAAAGTGGACAAGAGTAGTAATACACATGTCTCTTAAGAACATAGCTTTACATGCTGGTATATTCCTTCTACCACTTCCCTGCACATTGTATGGTTCCACCCATATTCAGAGCATATCTTTCCCCTCAGTTTGTTTCCCACATAACATTCATCTCTGGAAATATTTTCACTATCACAAATAAAAGTGTGGTTACTAATGTCCTAGTGGTCTCTCAATCCAACTCAATTATCAATAAATATATATAATCACAGAAAGTTTTTTTTAAACCAGGCAGGATACATTATATTGTACTGATGCAAAATATATCAAACATTAATTAATTACTAATCAAAACTTGAACAAACATTTATTAATTACTAAATATTACAGCTAGCCAAAGAGTTCAAGAGAAGAAAAACAAGTTATTCATGTTTAGACAGTGACTAGACTGTCATGATTGCCTTCCCACAGTGATTGTAAGATGCTATTTGGTGTAAAATAAACCTCTACTTCACAGATGTGACAATAAGATATGGGCCATAAATATGAAGAAGTGGTAATATTAAATATTATACTAAATGAGTTATGCAGTGAACATAATTTTTAAAACACTGTGACTATATTTTGTATGGTCAGCCAAACATGCATTGAAATCTTCCAGCTTGTATAAATTGTCAAGTCAGGAGACTAGCTTCCAATCATACCTCAATATATCATCATATTTATTTCAATTTTATCTGCAACTTTAACTAATCACATTACTTTGTCAACATAGATAATTTTTAAGTAGGTCCTGTTCTTTGAGGGGATAATTGCCATGTCTTATAGCACCACTTAGATGTTGAATTTTATGTAGAGAAACATTAAATTTTCTTTTTGTTTACTAGAATATTAAATAGTATGAGTTTTGATGTTAAAAGAGGTCGTGTCCTATAAACCTTTCATTTGAAATATTCTGTTATGTGTTGCTGTTTCTTATGCTATATTCTATGACTTATTTAATTATTAAAAGCTTTGATTTCATTCTTTGGTGAGGCAAAATCAAGAGGAATCCACAGGGACATTATAGATATTTAATGAGAAGTTGTACACTGCTATGTTTACTGCAGAAATCTATTCCCATAAAAAACAGTTTGTCCCTTCTGCACTTCTGGAGCATATTCTGGAGGAATATATGGATGACTGTTTTATTTCAAAGTGCTTGGAGTTGTCCTTCTAAATTCTTTCCCCATAGGTTGGAAAGAATAGATGACAAAGGAACACATCTCCACACAGGTAGCCATTATACTAAATACTGGAGTTTGGAACCCCACAAAATGCTGTCACATTGACCAGTTCACAGTAACTACATTTTGTTGAACTAATGTGAAAATATTATCACAATGATTTCTCTTTACTCAAATATTACAGACATGAACATTACACTGGAACATATAGGTATATCACCCTCAGTTAATCCTGGACAAACTATAGAGCATACACAGACAGCTTTATAAGGTGCCTTAGTGTCTTCAGATAAACTATATGAGCCAGATATGGTAAGGCATACCTAGGACTCCAGGTAGGGAAGACTGAGGCAAGAGAACCCTAAATAGAAGTTATCCTAGGCAACAGAGTGAAACCTGGCACAAAACTGTAACCAAATAGTTGAGACAAATTGAAATATCTGAATCATGATATTATCTGTAGATACAAAATAGTTAAAGCCAAGAGAAGCCTAGTATATGAATCACTATAATAAATTTTATGAAGTCAGTTAATATCAAGGAAAATATTTTAAATGCTAGGTGGCACACTTGGAGAGATTTGATTTCTCAAGACCGTAAAAGCATTTGTAAACCAATGCAAAGGAGAGAAAACCAAAAAAGAGTACACACAACTGCTACCTTAGAGAGATGTTCTTACTGGAGTCAGTTCTCATACTCCAAGTGGATTGAGGGATCAAACTCAGACTCTTGTGCTTGGAATAAGTCTTCTAAACTCTATTAGCCATATTAAAGTTCTTCATTATTATTGTGTTGTTATTTTATGTCAAGCACCTTTGTCAAATGACAGTAGCATGTTAAAGAATAAATTAAAATAAATCTTTTTTGAAGAGAATTTTTCTTCTTATACTGCTGAAATATATATAAACTCTTAGCACACTTCTGGAGTACAGGTGCATATCCAGGCTTCCCATAGTATCTCAGGCAGGAATAGTTCTGCAGAATGATCGGAAGAGTTCTACATCTGGATCTGTAGGCAGTAGTGAGAGAGAGAGAGAGCTTCAGGCCATGCTTGAGCTTCTGAAGTTACCTACAGATATCAAACTTCATGTGTTCATGGGCATAGAGCAACATAGAGTCATCGTATAATTGCTAATTCTTCTACTTTCCTTTAATGATCTCTAGAATGCTTATACTAATATAAATGTTGCATAACTATGATTGTACTTCAGGGAAGAATCATAAAATTACTTAATATGTTCACAATGCAGCTTCCTTTCAAGCAGTATTTAATCTGTGGCTCACTGAAGTTTTGAATATCAGACCCTATAACCTAAAGTCATACATAAACTATCATGTTTTCCTTGCATAAACTATTATTTGGAAATGATTAAGAGCATTATAGAAACTACAAAAAATATTTCTTGAATATAAAGTGTAAAATTGGAAACAATTTTAATGTTGAATTTTAAATGTCCTGTCAGTGTTCTGTTGCTGTGAAGAGACACTATAATAATAGCAACTCCTATAAAAGAAAGCCTTTAAATGAGGCTGGCTTACAGAGGTTTAGTGTATTATCATCATGACAGGCAGCGTGATTGTGCTTACGCAGGAATAGTTCTGCAGAATTATTTGAGAGTTCTACATCTGTATCTGCAGGACGTAGTAAGAGAGAGAGAGAGAGAGAGAGAGAGAGAGAGAGAGAGAGAGAGAGAGAGAGATTGATTTAGGACCATGCTTCAATCTATGAAAACTCTAAGCTTATCTCCAGTGATATACTTTC
Source organism: Montemys delectorum (assembly GCA_019843815.1). Lineage (NCBI taxonomy): Eukaryota > Metazoa > Chordata > Mammalia > Rodentia > Muridae > Montemys > Montemys delectorum. Next base: position 21,477 of record JADRCD010204483.1, on the reverse strand, counting down.
TTCAATATGGCCATACCTCATAATCCTTCAAGAAGTGCCAATCCTTGATTACTAATAATTCAAGCATATCAGAATATTGGTTCCATTCTTATTCAAACTACTGCAAAAAGGGAATAGTTGAATAATTTATTATTGTTATTATTATTGTACTTAAAGTATCTTATTTATTTTTAATTAATTAATTTATTTACATCCCAAGTTGTGCCTCCCTTTTGGTCCCTGCTTAGAGGGTTCCACCCCTCATCACCACTCCCCTTCTCCTCTAAGAGGGTACTCACCTGGTATCCCCCTGCCCTGTTTCATAAAGTCTCTGCAGGATTAGGCACATCATTTCCCACTGAGGCCAAGCAAGGTATCCCTGTGCTATTTATGTATTGGGAACCTTGGACCAGCCTGCATATGCTCTTTGGTTGAGAGACTCTACCCAGCAACTGACTGAGACAGATACAGATACCCACAGCCAAAACTGAATGGAGGCTGTGACCCCTTTAAAAGAGTTAAGGGAAGGATTAAAGGCCCTAAAGGCACTGGCAACCCCACCAGAAGACCAATAGAGTCAATTAACCTAGACTCCTGGGAGCCCTCAAATACCAAACTACCTACCAATGAGTTTAAATAAATTATTATTAATGATATGTAAAACAGAAACTAACTAGTACCCTCAGAGCTCCCAGGGACTAAACCACCAACCAAAGAGTACACATGGTGGGACTCATGGCTCCAGCTGCATATGTAGCAGAGGATGGCCAAGTCTGTCATCAATGGGAGGAGAGGCCCTTGGCCCTGTGAAGGTTCTATGCCCCAGTGTAGGGGAATGCCAGGGCCAGGAACTGGGAGAGGGTGGGTTGGTGAGCAGGGGGAAGTGGGGAACAGGAAGGAGTTTCTTTTTTTTTATTTTTATTTTTTTCTTTTTTCAGAGGGGAAACTGGGAAAGGATATATCATATGACATGTAAAGAAGGAAAATATCTAATAAAAAAATCCAAGCTAGAAGAGGTTGAGAATATAAAGTTGTAAAAACTGTAGCTAGATTCCAACAGTCTGTACTATATGCATATGCTGAAATGTAATGTTCTGCATTCTTATAGGAGATTTTGCTTGACTTGGAAAAGACTAGATGATTTTAGAAAAAAGAGTAGGTTCCAAATAAGTGGGATATCATTGGAAATGTAAATAAATAAAATTACTAACAAAAATTTGAAAAGTAAATTTTGGTAATAAAAGTTATACCTATATACTTATATACGTATAGAAAATGATTGTGAGTATTACTGTGAGATTAATAGTGACATATTATAGGTTATGTTTAAAATTTCTTATATTTATTTTGTATTTTAGTATTACTTGAAATGAATAAACACTAAACATTATACCTAATTTTAAGAAACTTAGGAAAATTAACACATAATTTATATACAAAGTGTCCCTTACTATGGGAATAAAAAATAATAACAAAATGAAGACCAAAGTGTTCACATGTAAATTACTAGCATTACAAGCATGTCATTATTCCTTCTACATTTTCAGTGGGATTGAAAACATGCTCAGACAGAGAAATCCTCCCTTGATGCTGTTCACAGAAACCTTTTCTAGAGAAAGAAAATTTTATAGTCCATTTGCCTCAACTAATGCTAAATAGATTTTTGGTTGAAGAAGCTACTGTATAAAAGCATGTTTTTATTTCTCACTGACACATTGAATAGAATTTCTTTATTAATACATTGAATTGAATTTTGAGATGATAAACTAGAAAATTCAACCTTAAGACCTGAACTAACTTTTGACTATGAGCCAGAATTAAGTAAATTGAAACAGTTTTGGTATATTCAGAGATGCAATGTAAAATCTATTATATATACTAGACTAAAATTGTTGCAATATCAGGAAGTGATAAATTAAACATATAATCATTGCATTATAGCTGGGACAATCAACATGTGATTATAAATCTGCCTTGTGACATCTTGAGCATTCAGCAGTTTGGGTCCTTTACATATACAAAATGAAAGGATACATTCAGAGTGGATTAAATGAGAGGCTTTGAATGAAAACAACCAGAATTCTAAACAAACTTCTCATATAATATGTAGACCTAAGTATTGTAAAATAGAATACTCTTTAGTAGGCATTAAAATATCCTTTACTGATATTATTAGTATTTCAATTGAGGAAAAGAAAGTGCAAATTTTTATTCAGAAATCTTCCAAGGGTAATTTCTCAAAGTAAATAACAAAATAAAATGTTTCTACTTATACTAAAGTTATCAGATATAAAACTAAATTATTCACTTAAAGATTCACATACACTCTTTTACACTTTTCATACACAAATAAATAGTTAATATGACATAATTTTGTACAATTCCAGTTAGCTGCATGGTTCTGATCATGCAGGTGCATAGGGAGGTATTGGACCATAGCTCCTTTTCTCAATTATTTTAACTGACAATGGAAAGATACTGTTATTTTTCAGTCATTTTTTATGAATTTCACTTTAATTAGTTATAATAACACTAACATATATGAGGTGTATTTATTACTATTTTCATATTCTCACATAATTTAAATTGTAAATTATGTTTTGCTGATTAGAATACTAATAATTTAAACATTCTGTACTCAAGAAAAGTAATTTTCTCTCCCTCTACTCCATTTATGGTGCAAAAATAGATTCACATGCTCAACATTCCAGGAATATCAGGGAATTAGTGCCTTATGTCTTCCTGTCATCTGGAAAATAAGAAACCCAAAGTCTACCACTTACTAAGTACCCACCAGGAAGGAATCTACCCGAAATAATAACAATCTTTGAACTAATGCCTGTTTAAGATTTCAAGCCACAATTGCTCAAAGTCTATAAATTGATGCAACTATACAATACATTTAGAAATGATGAAGAGCAAGTTAGTAATAAAATATATCCACCAAGACTAAGACGCTACCCCAAGATCCATACCTGTCTGTGTAGAATTTTAAAACCTATCTTTAATAAGAGTTCTCACCCAGTTCAGTGTAAGGATAGTAAGCACATATCAGCAGCAGTGGCATGATCTAGCAGAAACTGCCAGGCCTTCTAATCAGCACAGGTCTACAGGAGTGCCCAGGACCAGCATGGTCACCAGAAGTTCTCTACTCTGCCTCTCTCCAGGAAGTGAAGATCAGGGAAGACAAGACATGAGATCAACTAAGTGTTGCAAAGCTAGATATGCTAGTGCTCCGCCACAGTCCATTAAGTCCTCTTTATACTTTCTCCAAACATCCTGTGTCCTTCCACTGGTCTTGCCTCAGCAAAACACCATGTGAATTGGCCTCACCATCTGCATCACATGACCCAACCAGAAATTTCCACTTCACAGACTAACACAAATCCTCATACCAGGGATGAGAAACCCCCTTTAGAGTTATTGGTCAGGGATATCCAAGAGACCCCCCAAAACATTATAAACTAATAGTATTGTCCTTGATTGCTTCACAGAGGTTGAAGGTAAATCCCTACTCCAGAAGACACCATGGACTTCAGACACATGAAACAGAGATCCAAGCTGGATCCAAACTGAAAGCCACTTCCCTGGAGACTAGGTTATATGGTACCATAAGGTAGCATTAAATTTTCTAAGGAAGACAAGCAGCCAATAGACCTACCTGGCTGTAATGCCTGTGAAGTACAACCACCAGCATGGGTGGAATACTGGCCTGGGTATCATAATAGTTATAAACAGCTTCTTAACTTGACTCTGGGTGCAGGCAACAGACGACAAATCATACCTTATACCACAAACCTAGCCCACTGGGACCAGTAAGTTCACGGATTTGGAGGGTAACTAACAACCATAATTTTACTAAGCTAGCATAATTCCGAACTACATTTCGAACCCACAAGTTAGTGCATCTATCATCTCTCATCATGAAACTTATCTTTGCAACATAGAAAACAGCATTACAGAAAACCTCAACCAATAAAAATTCAGATAATGACTGATTTGTAGCACACACAGCACCAATGATACACAGAGAATTTTCTTAAACTGGAAGGAAAAAACTCAAAATAGCTTTAGGAAGTTCCTGAAACTGATCATATTATATAGCCCCTGCACAAACACATAGATACACACACACATATACACACAAACACACACACACACACACACACACACACACACACACCAGAGTAAGCAATAAGGCTTCATATAAGCAAGCTGCAAGAGTCTCAGACAAGCCAAGCTGCAAAGAAGATTATGAGAGCAGACCAGATTTTTCCCTGGAAGGAGCAGACATCAGCTGAGCTTCCTGGAAGAAGTTTAGACCAATTAAGTAATGTAGGAATGACACTCTTTAACCTGTTGAGCTACCTGTCTGCTGTGCTAGGCTCATAGTTCTGTGAGCTGTCAGCCCTGCTGGTTGGACTTTGATGATCCAGCTGTTTTTGTGTAATTTCTGTTCCTGTAAGTAACTCCTCACTCATATTTCTGTAGGTAACCCAGAACATTCATTGGTTCACCAAGTGGTATCTACACTTTGATCTGTTGTGAACTCACAATCTGGGGTGAGTAGATGTATGTATAGCATCTCCCCAGGAAAAGTTTTATCACATAACTACGCTCTACACAACTCTTGAACCTAAAGCTTAGGAAACATCCATGAAGAAGAGACATAGGAAGATTGTAAAAGCCAGAGGACCAGGAAATCTGTGGTCTGCTGTGAAATTGTGACTCACACAAATGTTAGGGAAGCTACACACATGGAGTCTCAACAGCATGCTCACACAAGCAAGACCTGAATAAGGACAATACCAGCAGGCATGCTAACATGAAATGGTGGAATCTCACAAGTCCTCAACCCCAAACTTATAGATAACTTAGCAGTGTTTAAAAGTAGGAGACATTGTCTTCTCTCCAGGAAAAATCCCTCTAATTGGTTATCTATTCTCTTATCATCAGACATGAAATCATCTCCATACATGTAATATTTATGGACTGAGCAGATAATACATATGTATTTAAGAATATCTTCTCTTTCTCTCATTTGCTCGCACTCTCTCTCACTTGCTCTGTGTGTGTATTTGTTTGTGTGTATGTGTATGTGTGTATGTGTGTCTGTGTATATATGTGTGTGAACATAAATTTGTGAGGCAGCAAGACAGGTACATGTCAAGGGTTAGATGGAAAAAAGAAAGAATAAGTGATATAATTATATTTTAATTTCAACATGAAAAATATTGCCAAGAGAATCCGTGTTGAAGAACAGCATTTAGCTCCTCTGTCAGAATGAACGGGAACCAGAAATTGGATGTTTATAACCAAGACAAGCAGAATTTCATCCAGCACTTCTCCCAGATCGTCAAGGTGCTGACTGAGGAGGAGCTGGGACACCCAGAAACAGGGGATGCCATTACCCGGCTCAAGGAGGTCCTAGAGTACAATGCGGTAGGAGGCAAGTACAACCGGGGTTTGACTATGGTACAAGCCTTCCAGGAGCTGGTGGAACCAAAGAAACAGGATCCTGAGAGTCTGCAGCAGGCCCTGACTGTGGGCTGGTGTGTAGAACTGCTCCAGGCATTCTTCCTCGTGTCAGATGACATCATGGACTCTTTTCTCACTCGCCGGGGGCAGATCTGTTGGTATCAGAAGCCAGGCATAGGCTTGGATGCCATCAACGATGCTCTGCTTCTAGAAGCCTCCATCTACCGCCTGCTGAAGTTCTACTGCAGGGAGCAACCCTACTACCTGAACCTGCTGGAGCTCTTTCTGCAGAGTTCCTATCAGACTGAGATCGGACAGACTCTAGACCTCATCACAGCACTCCAGGGCCATGTGGATCTCAGTAGATACACTGAAAAGAGATACAAATCTATTGTCAAGTACGAGCCTGCTTTCTACTCTTTCTACCTGCCTGTCACGGCTGCCATGTACATGGCAGGCATTGACGGGGAGAAGGAGCATGCCAGTGCCCTGAAGATCCTGATGGAGATGGGCGAGTTCTTTCAGATCCAGGACGACTACCTTGATCTCTTTGGAGACCCCAGTGTGACAGGAAAGGTGGGCACTGACATCCAGGACAACAAATGCAGCTGGCTGGTGGTTCAGTGTCTGCTATGCGCCACCCCTCAACAGCGTCAGATCTTAGAGGAGAATTACGGGCAGAAGGACCCAGAAAAAGTGGCACAGGTGAAAGCACTGTATGAAGAGCTGGATCTGCAGTCCGTGTTCTTCAAGTACGAGGAAGACAGTTATAACCGCCTCAAGAGTCTCATAGAGCAGTGCTCTGCGCCCCTGCCCCCATCCATCTTCTTGGAACTTGCAAATAAGATCTACAAGCGGAGAAAGTGACCTCGGAATTGTAGAGGCTGGGAGGGAGGGATCTCAATAAATTATTGTTCAACAAAAAAAAAAAAGAAAAATATTAAATGCTTACTTATAAAGTATATTTACTTTTAAATAAAATATACAAACTTCTGGTTCCCTCCTTTTTAAACATTTATTTATTTTTATTCTTTAATCTTTTTTGACAATCCAGACACTTCATCCCCCTCCTGGTTCCCCTTTAACTCACTTTTTATCTCATTGCTAAATCCTTTCAGAGTTCCTGAAAACCTCATTGGAAGACTTGCCAGAAAATCTGGCAAGATTTATAAATTTTCCTTGAAAAGTATGAATCCATTAAGGCATAACCAGCAGTAATTTCCTCTTCCTTGACTTAGAGTCTATTTATCTCATTTTCACTAAGGTGTGTCTTTGTTCCTGTGCTACTTTCTTCATATCTAGAATATGTAGATATGTAGAAGGTTATCTTCATGGTAGTATGACCTCTTCTCTTCTCATTTCCTCTTTCTTCCCTTCCCCTCTCCTTCTTCCCTCTCCCTTCTCCTCCCTCCCCTTCCCCTTTATTCCCTTCTCTCCCATTCCATCTTCTCCTCTCTTCATTTCCATCTCTTCTGCTTCTCTCCCCTCCACGTGTGTATATGTGAGTATGCACATGTGCGTGCACTTGTGCATGTGTTTATGTGAGTGTATGTATGTGTGTGTGTATGTATGTGTGTATGTGTGTGTGTATGTGTATGTATGTGTGTATGTATGGTTATATGTGTGTGTATGTGTGTGTATGTATGTGTGTGTATGTGTATGTGTATGGGTATGTATGTGTATGTATATATGTGTATATGTGTGTGTGTATGTATATGTGTGACTTAGACAAGTATGATTGTGGAGATATGTATTAGTTTTTCTTATTCCTACATGGATATTACTGTCTGAAAGCTATTTATGCAATAGTTTCAGAATCTACAGGATTAACTCATCTTTATAGTTGCAAATACAGAGAAAGTAGAAATTCGGTCTGGTTATAATAATGAATAATGTTATTGAATAACATTTTGAATAATGTTATGCCTAATTTACCTTAAGTGCCAACTAAATTCTAGCTTGAAAAGGATTTCCTGGATGCCTGTAAGAAATGTAAACTCCCAGATCTTAACTGGACTAACAGAGTTAGAATGTACATTTTTAAAAGGATTCTCTGATGATGGAATTTTAGTCTGTATACCTATGAGAAGTTAACAAGGCAGGGTTAGAAAAGTCTTGTCTCATACAAACTGAAAATCAAGGAGGAATAGATTCTCAAAGAAAACTCATATTCATGCCAGAGAACAAATTGGATTTTAAACATACAAAATAAACTAGTATTTATAGCCACATATATTACATAGTAAGTATTGTTGTATAGGTTACTGTGTTAGGCATTCTTCAGACAATATTTAGAATTCATAGTAATCTGTAACATATTATTAATGCGGTACTTTAGGCTTCAACAGATGAGATTGTGTACCCAAAATTCTTATTTTTATTATCAAAATTCTTATTGATAATATAGATCAAATGAATCTATATTATATAATTAATTCTTAATGACTACAGTGTAGAAAATCTGCGAAAGAGAAAGATATAGAATCTGGATAGGAATGACAAAGGGAAATGATCAATTTAGCCTCGAAAAGGAAAGTTTGAGCAAAGACTTGCACTAAGTAGAGGATAATGAAGAGTCTTACAGCAATATCCCAGACATAAAGAAAGGTACTTATAAAGCATTGGGTTGGGGGTGACTTTGATACTTCTAAAGTGAAGCAAAGACATAAATAAATAAAATAAGGCTCAAATGATGAACTTTTAGAAATGGACAAGAGATATTTGATAATGAATATCAGGCAATGATAGGAGATGTCCAAATATTATGATGGAAAATCACTAAAAGCTTTTGAGCTGGGAAATGGCATTTGATTTGTTCATTAAATTAGTATCTAAGGAACATACTGTAGTGAATAAATGATCAATATAAAAATTCAGGTGTTTGGAATGGTTTAGGATATAACTGTAGTGGTAGGTCAAAGACAGAACCAGTAAAAGACAGAAGACAGGAGTATATTATGAAGATGAAAACAGAGACAGTTGCTAATAGATTATGTGTGTGTGTGTATTGAAAATATACTTATAAGATTATGTCATGAGAAACTGGTAGATATTTGTTCTTATCAAGGGATTTGAGAGCATTGGCAATGAAGCAGAGAAGTCAGCTTTGGTTGTTAAGTTCAAAATGCCCAATAGAAACCACAGTCGTACTGCTGGGGAATAATTGGACAAATTGGAGAGGTTTGTGTCAGAGATATAAGTTCGGGAAACAAGTGAGTTGCTGATTTAAGCCACAGTAGTACAAAGATCATCATTCAAGTTTTATATTACAGTCACTATTATAGTCAGGTGATCATGCAAACACCAGTTCTTCTACGTTTTAACTTTACCAGTGGATGCATGGCATCTATTACCTCTGCAGTAGAGGACTGGGGAGCTGGAGAGGTTTGTAGCTACTTCTCTCCCTTTACGACCATGACTCATGTGTTTCTTAACTCCAGTGGTTTATTGATCAGATCCAGTTAGGAGCCCCAACCTAACTGCAAGATTCTTGGAATGCGAAGACGGTGTAGTCCCTGGTGGATCCTGCTGGTTCTTATGCAGTATTTCATTTCTAAGTAGAAAAGTAAGGCTACAGAGCAGTAGTTCTCAGCCTTCCTAATGCTGTGACCCTTTAATACATTTTATCATGTTATAGAGACCCTAAGGATAAAATTATTTCATTGCTACATTATAATTATGATTGTGCTACTGTTATGAATTATAATGTAAATATTTTTGGAGATAGAGGCTTTCCAAAGGTGATGCAACCCACAAGTTGAGAACCACTGCTCTAAGCAGAAAAATAACTTTCTGAATTACAGAGATAAGCCACAGTTATGTGAATTTCCGATATTAATTTAACATACTCATTTGAAACTATGCCAGTTTCAGTGCTAATGCAAAGGGATGGCTTTGAGGAGGCAGGAGGTAAAGCTGGAATTTTTCCTTAATAATCTCTTGTTTTTCATTCTTTAAGCAATCCAATGTGAGCATTTAGTACTCTCTCCAATCTATTATAAAGTGATATTCAAATAAATCTTCAAATATAACTTTTAGGCAGAAAACCACTAATGAAGTCTTTCTAGGAAGATAAATCCTGAAGACAGTACTGCTCAGTAATAATTTGCTGAAAAATGGGAATGTAGACATGAAATAAGTCATTTTAGTTAACTTCATCTACCACAGAAAAATGAACCATGAACACTAATACTGCTATTGAATTCAAGCCTTGGAGAGTTCAGAGCTTTCTTTCTAGACTTGTGGGCATCTCTATAATCTTGAAGGCTATGTTCATGCAGTTGTAACTGTTCTTACACTACAATAAGTCATCCTTTATCCTTTTTTCAGCATATGACATATTCTGAATCTCATTATTTTAAGATTACATTCCTGATTAGAAGTTGTGGATAAAAAATTTTAAAACAGATATTTGTTTCTTAAAAATAATCAAAGTAAACAATGACATTTTCTGTCTAGAGACCAGTTTAAATAATTGATATTTCTGTTGGAAGGAATTGCTTTTACTGTTGGAGTGTCACTGGAATAAAGATTCTTGAGAAGCAGAAAATATAGAGCCAGTGGAGATTGGGATTTGGACTTGCAGTTGCTTTTGAAAACTGTGACCTGATGATAAGATTTGTCAAAGACAAAAAAGTTGTCTAAGCAACTTTTGCTTCTTTTACAGGGCCTGATGAGCTTTGTTTCACTGTAGAAATATATTTGCCTAAGTACTAGAAGGTTTTGCTATCAGAATCTAATAGTCACTGGCCTTACTTATTGAAATATTTGCAAAGTAATGTAAGAAATAATTGCTATCTTGACACAAGTATTTGATCATTTCAAGAAAATAATGAATGAATCATGCTACAAACTTATTGTTACTATAGAAATATCAACTTAAAATATTAGTATTTTTGTTTCTAAAAGAAAATATCTTTGCATAATAACCAGTGAAATAGTTATTTTAAACCTACTGTCATCTGAAACAAAGTCATACAACTTAAACAAATGGACATGGATATATTCCTGTCCATTGCTTATGCTTGTTTCTTACTATTTACTTACTAATTTTTCCAAGGCACTTTAGTGATGTTTGGTAAGCTCATAAGATAGAATAAAATCAATAAATAATGAACACAATATATGGTAGCTTACTAAGACATACAAGAAGAAAAATTGTACATATGTTCAGTGTATTATGAACATCGCATTTACATAAATTTCTCATAAAGTCTACAGACAGAGAACAAATGACTCTAAAGGGAAAATATGAGCATTAACAAAGCAATGAAGTTTTCATTAAGAAAAAAATATCACATTAAGTAGTTGAGTTAAGCTTTGCTTATTAGAGGCCAAATTAACACAAGTTTATATTTAGCTGATGATTTTTTTCAATCCAAGAATGACAAGTACTTTGCAGCAAACATTTACTTTTCAAAAGTCATAAGCAATAAAAGAACTGATTTTCTTATAACTATTTAATGAACTAATTGAATGGTAGTGAGAAAGCCCTAGCTTAGTGGCAACTGTACATGCAAATGAGTTTTATGGAACTATAAAGAGAACAGATAGCAAGTAAACAGATTAAATTGAGCAAAAATAGCACAACTGATTTGTGTTTTTCTGAAACATTCCAGGTGTTGTCAAAGTGGATTATGGAGATGTGTCAGTCAGAAAAACACTGAGGGAAAATCTGAAGTGTAAGCCTTTTTCTTGGTACCTAGAAAACATCTATCCGGACTCCCAGATCCCAAGACGTTATTACTCACTTGGTGAGGTATGAATTATTTATCTTCCTTAAGTTATAAATATATTTTGCAAATGGAGCAATTTCTAAGAAGCTCAATATTTTTGTGTTATGAATAAAATAATATAAGGGTTCTAAATGGATCTATTTAAATGATTTCTCATTTTTTTCAAGGACTGTGAGGTCTTCAACATGGGAAACTGTAAAGTATGGGGAAGTTTAGTAGTGTGCAAAAAGTATTTTATTGTTTCTTTACCAACAGACCACAGTATTCTGGCTATATGAACTTATTCTTTTAATTTTTTTTCTGTGAACTCCAAATAGTTTTTAGTTCTCATTGATCATGAATCCCAAACCACTTATAGAAGACCAGTGTTTCTCTTCTTGATATAGAGTATTATTTCCAGTTGCTCAGTAATACATGAGAAGAAATTACTGCCCTTCTTTTAATTAAGTGGGAGGAAACAATCAAAGAGGGAAACTTTGGAAAACTCGCTGGGACCAACAGACTACTTTTGAAAAAACTTGAACTTTATCAACTAAATAGTTCTAAATATTTACAGTTAAATTAAAAAAATTTAAGCTTTGGACATATCCAGGTAATCTAATTGATTACCTTTTAAATTTAAATTTAGTGTAGGCAGATTTCTTTTGATAATGTACTAATTTTGAAGTATCTATCTTCTGTAATAAATCAAGAATGTGGAAAAATATTCCTCAAAATTTACACAGTGACTTGTTTGGTTTCTTTGTAATATACATAGAGTAGGTAGCATAGCGTATTGGGAAAAATCCCAAGACCTTAAGGCAATTGAATAAGGCTCAAACCAAGTCTCATAGCATCATTTGAGTGCAGAAGGTCTGGCTTTTAGCAAACACTTAAGCTAGATTGTCTGCTACAGAGCCTGGGAAGACACAGTAGCAGAGCTGACTTTTCATGATGCTACTATTGGTCTAGGTGGATTTCATTAATTTTACTATTTCTACTTCCTTAATTTGGGCTTTGTTTTATGTTTTAGTTTCTGAAAGAATTTCTGTAACTGGCCTAAAGGTCACTTAGCAAGTTATTTATTGAAGTCAGAATTCAAATAAATAATGAAGCCTCACACTATGACCCATGCTTTTGTGATGCCTTGCAAGAAAATAACTGCATTATATTCACTAAAATATTTTATTACATAAAACCTGAGTCCTATTTCATATTCTAAGAATGCAAAGTTAAATGAAAAACAAACAAAATTCCTTATTTTAGAGCCATTCTCCTGAAATTGAGAGTGGATGCAGGAGTGCCAAGAGGCAATCAAACAGACAAGAAAAAAAGTGGAAACAAAGTGCCCCACATGAACTATGTAATAGTACTTACTTACTCAAACACCAAGTAAGTTTAAAGTTTTGAGCTTCCTGGGACGTTAGTGTACTATAGCTTTCCACCTTAAAAGCAGGCTTCACAGAAATCCAACACAACATCTGTATCCATGGGAATAGAAAGAAAAATTCACCAAGCTCTCCTCAATTCCATTTTGCTTAGCTGTATGTATGCAATTTAAGATGGGCATCTTGAAAACGTGGTAGTGTTTAGCTGTTAATGGGCAACAGTCTTGATAAGAGGCTTTTTTCTTTTTACTACCTGTCTTTTTTCATCATGGAATAAAGGACTTTCTCTTTAACAGAATTTGAAGCACCAGTTGTAGAAGCTACTTGTTATCAAATTAATTTTTAATCTAATCATGGACTTCTCCTTTAATGTCTAGTCAACTTTAACTATTTAAAATGTTGCATAGTCCTTTAATTTCAGTTTTCTAAAATGTCTATATATTTATTCTTATTCTAAGTTGATAAAAGGAAACATTTCTCCAGCAAATTTTCTTTATTGCTTTCTCCATTTTGTTTGATGATGTAGAGGCTCATGGCAATCAGTTTCTCTATTTTTATACATAAGCAACGAAATGAACAGCAGTAAAGTTATTCATGTCAGGCATATTACATTACTGTCTGATGTTTACATCTTACTCAGATAATTGAAATATTACTTTCCCCAACCCACAAATTATCTAAAATTGACAATCAGAAGTTAAAAGCTGTGCAGTTGCTTTGAACTCAAGCCTTTAAGTAACTTAATGAAGCACATGCCTTTTACACTCAGTAAGCAGATCATAATGGAATAAGAAGGTTGAGCTCTTGGAAGCATTAGCTTCTCTCTTAAGAAGCCCTTTAGCTTATGTAGATTTAACATGACAGGTTCAGATATTCTAAATATAAAGACTAATTCGGATGTAAGATTGAAATAAATAATCTTGTAGAATAGAATGTTGGTCTAATTTTTTGAGCTTTGACAGTATATATGGCATTTTGTATGTATGTGAGCTATTTGAAACAAAGGACTATCAGAGGGCAAACGGGTAAAAGGAGGATTTCTGGAGCTAAGTGACTTAACCCTTGGTACTTAAAATTTCCATTTGCATGCTGCCTAGAAATGTTTTGACATTGGTCTGTGCACTTTGTCTTGTGCTGTTGACCTCAGCACTTTCTTTCCCTCTTAGATCCTTTAACCATATCAGCTAGTTAATGCCCTTAAATGCATGGCATTTTATTTCTTAAGTATTTTTGTGGAACAAACTTAAACAGACAAAAATAGACATCTGTAAGCTGCTAGGCTGCATGGATTATGGATACAATCAGTTACTAACAAGTGTGGAAGCTAAAATACTTAAAGGCTTACCATCCTCAGTAATCAGATTTATTTATAGATTCACAATGTTCTTGACCCTTTAAATAGGATAACCCAGTAAAAATAAGTCTCTTTCTAGGTCAGACACACAAATGTGGGCATTCTCTATTCATACTTTAATTCCAATATCTTGGAGACCCAGCAGCTGATTTTCATCCTGAATAAATGAGTATAGGCATCTAGAGGTAAAATAAGTAATATTTTGATAATTTAAAGTAGAATTCAGTTTGATTTTATTACTTAAGTAGATATTGATTCAAATAGCTGCAATAAACTATATCTATATACAGTTTGGCATATAAGTAAAGTATGTTTGGACTTATTAACTATGCAAACTACTTTCCTTGGGATTTACACAGGTTGAGAGGTATATATTATAGCTATTATATATATACAACAAAGCAATTATATTATAGAACATTACAATGTGGAGTTATTATTAATATTTAATGTGTTAAGTAGTGATTACCTAGATGATAACCAATTAAAATATAAATGTGTTGGTTTGATTAATATTTTCTAAGGTTCTTGTACAGGCATAAATGATTTTATCCTTCACTTCTACAATGGATTACTTTTTATGTAAAGATTGAATGGTAGCATGGGGACAATCCCACTATTTTTAGATTGGAGTAACTCTGCTCTTCGTAATCCAGCCAAGGGAGTAAAGCTAATTACTGCTAAGAGTGCTTATGGTGAACAGATAAAAAAAAAAAAACTGTGTAATGACTTGCTCACTTCCAGCACCAACAACCAAGTATAAAAACAACACCCTCATTTATACCCTAAGAATTCTTTCCAAGCAATAAAAGATAATGTGTAAACAAAGAAACCAAAGAGCAGACAACAAATTAAAATTAGAAATGTCTTGGCCCTATGCCAAGCAGTCAATGCTATATCACAGCATAGAAAATAAATAAGAGTTTCTAGACTTCCAATTTTTTACTGTGCTGATTACTTTGATGTAGGTCATAGAACACACATGAAGGATTCTATTCTGTTGTTATTTTATTTATTTACATTCTAAATATTATTCCCCTTCATGGTTTCTCCTCCACAAACTCCCTGTCCCATCCCCCTTCCCCCTGCCTCTATGAGGTTACTCCCCCACTCACACATGCACTCTTGGCTTATAGCCCTAGCATTCCTCTATGCTGGAACATCAAGCCTCTACAGGACCAAGGGCCCTCCTCTCCCATTGATATATGATAAGGCAATCCTCTGCTACAAACACTGCTAGAGCTATGGGTCACACACATGAAGGTTCATAAAGGATAAAACCCTTTACTGGTTGATTGCCATTTCTCAAGACTGATATCAGTGGCAGGTCAGGACCTTGCCCACTTTTTGACAATGATTCCCTTTAGGAGCACACACTTGAGTGTGCTACCCAATTGTTCTTAGGTTTCTGGTTTTCAACTCACATACACAATAGTAAGTCTAGTATATCAGAGACAAAGTTATACCATGCAGGTACTAGTGATAAAAGTTAGGTCTTGAGGTTTGGAGGCAAATGACACTTACCTGCTGAGCCATCTTACTGTTTCTAGTCTACAGAACTGGATTCTCAATTGTGTTTCTGGATGATTTCTGACCTATAATTATGACCTTTGTTGCCTCTGATCAATAACTCTTTTCTTACATGTTCCTTCTAGGCCTCCTTTATAACAATCACTATCTTAAAGTTGGGCCTAGCAGTTTCTAGCTTCATTATAATTACTATATTCATTACCTATGAAAACTACTTAACATTAGTTCAGTGTTTGTCATTTCATTGGCATAATGGGAGATAAATCTTGATTTTTCAACTAGGTTGGATTTAAAAGGGAGATTAATGAACTACATCTCTTAGTTTGTCTGTTCATTTAATTTCTACAGGCAACAAAATAGAAAAGCACACCTTCCCTAAATGTGGACTGTAACAACCACATGCTCAGTGAGGGAGGGAGTGGGGTAGTCACTCTCTGCTTCCTGGCTGCCATGTTCAAGCAGCTCAGATCATCCACACCTTCCTGCTCCACCACAATGGATTAAAATCTCTGAAGACGTTGTGTTATTTTGTTTAGATATTTTTGATAAAGTAACAATGACAAAGGGGAAAAATGAACACAGTGAGTAAGAGGTTGTTATGTATAAATAAATATTTTTATTATGGTGAAGATGGAACTGGCTGAATAGACTAATACAAAGTTTAAGCTTCAGCTTCAGCACAGTGTGCACTGATTACAAACAGATTTGACACTGTGTACATTAATCAAAGCTCATTCTGACAAGCTTTCTAAACCATGCATCCATGCTATTCTATTCTCCTACCTTTAATATCCAGGCAGCTTGACAGATTTAACTTTATTTCAGATACAATAACCACTCCATGCTACATTCTGAAGGACAAGTGATGCTACTTGCACATAAATTAAGAAGCCACAAGCATGGTTGCATCTTCAAAAATAGGACAGGCTTCTACAAATAAAAATAGATCTATTTTGAAATTCTTTGGAAATGACATCATTCAACTAAAACAAAAAGAACACCAGGTCACAGACTGAAAAACAAAAAGTAGAAAGAAAAAGCAAAAAGAAGAAAACATTATGTGACTTTGAAACATCAATATCACATAAATACATTGAGAGAGACTCACTGATTATATAATGGGAGAGGCCACATTCATCCCTGGCATAGCATTGCCATCTTTGCATAAAGAAGAGAAGGAAGAAAGGAGAGGTTAGAGAGAAACTCCGACATAATTCCCATGTCCTGTAATTACTGCTGAGAAATTGCTTCCAGTTAATTTACAATTAGTTGTTGAACTGGGGAAGGGCATTTTGCACATAGGTGCACTTTCTCATATAAAGTGTCTTAGCACCCTGTTTCCTGTGGGTTCTTGAAACTTACTTTACAAAGCATTCCTTTAAGAAAAACCAGAGAATGCATACCATGTATGATCTTTTGTGATTGGGTTACCTCACTCAGGATGATACTCTCCAGATCCATCCATTTCCCTAAGAATTTCATAAATTCATTGTTTTTCAACCACCAATCAAGGACTATACAGGGTGGGACTGAATGTTCTGGCAGCATGTGTATAGTAGAGGATTGCAAATTTGATCATCAATTTGAGGAGGAAAGGACCTCGGCCTTGTGAATGTTCTGTGCCCCAGTGTAGGGGAATGCCAGGGCCAATAAGTGGGAGAGGGTGGGGTGGCAGGCATGGGGAGGGGGGGAGGCAAAAGAAGTTTGTTCTTGTTGTTTTTGTTTGTTTGTTTGTTTGTTTTTTGGAGGGGAACCTGGGAAAGGGAAAATTTACATGTAAATAAAGAAAATATCTAAAAAAAAAAAGAAAAAAAGAAAAACCAGAGAATGAAACCAAAGTCTAGAGGTAAGGTCAAAGGGGAAAAGAAAAGTTTCGGACCAACAAAATGAAACAATATAAAAATGAAAACTAAGAGATTAAAAAACATAATAGAAGTCTTTTAATAAACAACCCTTAAATGTACAGAGAATTCTCAGTCTAAAGTAATAAATGGCCCCTGATCAACCTCCCCACTTAAAAGTTGAAGAAAATAGGATTCATGCAAAGACAGAAAATAATAATTTGAAAAAATTATACAAATAAATGAATACTAAATGACTAGAAAAACTAGATAATTTATATCATTATCAATAATATGAATATATTGAAATTTCAGATGTAAAGTAATTATTAAAAAGAAACTAAACTATAAGTGTTGTGAACTGTAATCTATAAAAAAAAGTAATATTCAAATTTAACAAAGCTCTAAGATGTGTCATTAAAATATAGGAAACTATCAGAAATAAAAGGTAAATATTCTCAAAAATAATTGCTTAACAATTGATGAAACATAATCCATTGTCTTAACAAAAAAATCTATTTTAATTTTAAGAGAAGAAAATAAGGGAGAATGACAGCCTTGTGAAGTTACGGAATACCATAATAATTGGTTAGTAGCTATGTCCATAGAAGAGTGGGCAAGGAAAAGGTCATGCATTATTTAGTCTTGGACTAATCCTGTGTTCTCAATATATTCATGTACAGTAAAACCTCACTTTGGCTGCTGATAGTGGGTTAGTGACAGGACACGGAGCCAGAGAGAAAGTGTGTAGTCTACTTCCATAATCTCAAGAAGAGCAGTGGGTGTTTAGAGTAAGGGACAATAGTGGAGATCAAGAGGTACATTATGGTAGCCTTCACCCACATCACCCATGGAACCATAGAACTTCCAAGTAGCTTGATTATGACCCAGAATATAAAATATACATCACAAATTATCCCAAGTTGTGTCCCTACAAATGGTCAAAAGATGCCCATATTTACTGACAACAGTATCCTAAAGTTGGTAAATCCAATGTCTTTGGCTGACAACCTGGCTTTGCATAGTTTGAAAAGTCCATAGTTTGAAATTTGGCTTGTTCCGCCTTAATTTTTATAAGCATGTATTTTTCTGGATATCATGTTGTCTTTACTTATTTAAATTCCAAAAAAATATTTTGCTTCTAAATACCTTGATATTTCTTATTATAAAAATATAGTTTATGCTGTTCCTTTTCTCAATAAAAATTCAATTTTCAGGACATTCTTCTTGAGTTATATTCAATAATGCTATTTAGAGTAAAACATAATTTATTATTTTCCTATTTCTCTTCCTCCCTCTAACCCTACCACAACACTCTCATGGCTTCTTTTTCTTTGGTTATTAAAATTACACACATATGCATAAATATATATATAACATAAAAATCTGTTTAGGATGGCTTATGTGTACATAATTTCAGGGCTAATCAATTTGTATTGAATAACTAATGAGGAGACTAGTCCTTGGGAGAGAGTAATTATCCTTCTCTCATGACATATTTTAATCTTTTGATATACTATGTGTATATTTTTATTGCTTTCTGTCATTCTTAAATATAAGCTGTACATTGGAAAATATTATGTTTACTTTGTTTATTTCTGCAATATCTTATCCCGAGCAGTAGTTGACGTAAGATGTGGACTTCTTAATGCTTTTTGATTTAATCACTGAATTCATAAGAGAAGACAAAGAACCCAAATCAAATGTATATGTCATAGATGGTAGATCATTGTTTCTAAGGATAATATATTTCGGCATTCTTTATTATAAAAATAATGTCATTGTCATTCATTCACAAATAAAAACATCACATGTCTAAATTAAAATAGATAGACATTCAAATGCTTGCCTGGTCCTAAACTTGGAGGCTTTCTCAAGTTGTGTACCTAATTTATTAGAGTCAAAAGTCAAGAGCCTATTTAATGCCCTCTTAAAGTTCTACTACCAGGTTTTACACTGTGAAAGATATGCTTTGAGATTTTTATTATCAGAGATACAAAGCCTTACAAATGACTTAACATATAAAACTGTAACTTTTACTAATATTTAGTCAAGCTCATGAGCCTTGTAGAGATCTACCTTTTTTAACAAGGTAACATGAGGTATGATGCTATAACTCAACCATATAGTGTATGATTTATTAGGCTATAGGAACTGCACACAAATCTATATGCTAAACATTCTCAAAATTATTACCTTTATCATTATTGTGCATGTGCTCATTTTAAAAATTATTATTATCATTATTATTGTTATTATTATTATTTTTTACTTACTCACTTTTCATCCCTTTTACTGCCACCCTCCTGATCATCCCTTCCCACAATGCCTCCCCATCCCCTATCTGCTTCTCTTATGAGCAGGTGGGCTTTTTCCTGGGTATCCTCCCTGCTGACACATTAAGTCTCCATGAGGCCAGGCACATCTTCTCCCATGGAGGACAGAAACAGCAGGCCAGCTAGAAGAATATATCCCACATACAGGCAAAAGTTTTTGGGGTAGCCACCACTCTAGTTGTTCAGAACCCACATAAAGATCAAACTCCACTTCTGCTACATATGTGCTAGTCTTGAAAAAGATTTACCTATAGGCTCAATTCTCAAACAACTTTTATCAGTCTGAGAATACAGACCAACACTATACCACCATTTGGTATACTTCTGGAAGCCAAGATATTCTCAGTGCAGTAAACACGATGTTTTCTGCCTAGTCCATGGGGTTGTTGCTCAGATTTCTTGATGAACATGTCTGTAACTTTGAACTAAATATCAAACCATTGAAATAAGGTTTGAGAATCTCTAGCCACTTCCAACTCTCACCCAGTAAGATCACAACTGTTCACATTTCCTCTTTGAGGTTTTACTACAAATCAAAGGATTTTTTTCCACTCCCATAAAGCACCATGCAACCATAATACTCACAAAATAGAAACATTAACACATATGCACCACATCTGATCTGTCTTTTAAAAATTATACCCATCACCTCTAATTTTATTAATTTCCAAAAATAAAGAAATGTGTATCTAATCGATAATAACCATGTAGAAATACAACACTGAGATATTTTACAGTGTACAATAAAAAATATGTATTTCTTTATATGAAACAGAGGTACAGAATTCTCAGAAGCAGGGTAGATAATTCTAAATAGGTACATGGGTGTTGAATAAGGACAATGGTCTACAAATATATCATTTCATAGAGGTATTCCTCCACCTGATTCTTAGCATCGTTAATCCTAATAAATATCTTTTTAAATTACGTTAAGCACAAATGTGTATTAATTTTATGTTAATTGTGGATCAAATGTCAATACTTGTTTATAAATGAGTATTCTATGTCTGCACTTGGAATCTTAATCTTACTTTTGAAGAAATTTCAATAATATATGGCATTTAGCTTGTAACTGCTTTTTAGTGTCAAAACTTTCCATTAAGCTTAACATCAAGAATCAAAGAAAATGAATAAATATGTCTTAGTCACAGAAACAATTTAAATAATGACATGTATTATGAACAATATAGAACATATGATATAGATATCTAAAAATATAAACTCAAGTACAAATACAATTTATTTTCTTTTACATATGATTCTAGAGGACTTTGATAACTGCTTAGTTATCTCTACGGAATTTCAAAATACTCCAATGTTTACAAGTTTTTACAGAACTTTTCCATCATTTCTTGATTAGATGCTAATTTCAAAGCTAACATTTCAACTCAAGGTTGGCTGAATTTAGAAGTTTAAGACTAATCAAAAATAGAAAAAGAGAAAGTAACAGCTAAAACATGTTTCTGGAGGCATTTCCTTACAAATTTGTATTATTTAGTTAACAATCTTTAATTCATGAACATCAGAATGAGTTTATGCCTTAAGTATTTGAATTTGTTTGACTCTCCCATTTTCGTGTGTTCTTTTTAGATACGAAATGTTGAAACCAATCAGTGCTTAGATAACATGGGCCGCAAGGAAAACGAAAAAGTGGGTATCTTCAACTGTCACGGCATGGGAGGTAACCAGGTACACAGCCTTTTATTGTCAGCTCCTTCCTTGGGGGAGAGGGAGAGGAGGGATGCTATTCAAACCATCATTGTACGGCCTGGTATATATGCCAACAATAAATGAACAGGTAGGCATCTAATCAACAATGTATTCTTCTTCTTCTTTTTCTTTTTTTCTTTTTTTTTT
>JADRCD010204482.1:0-27048 GCA_019843815.1 Montemys delectorum | reverse complement strand
CGGCTTGATCATTCTTATGTCTCAAACCACTAGCTAGTTCAACAAACACATGGGACATAGGGTAGGGTATGCCAAAGGGTAGTGTAATCCCAACACCTGAAAGGTAGAGGCAGGAAGGAATATCATAAAATTGGGGCCAACCTGGGCTGTATAGCAAGTTGTAGGCTGGCCAAAGGGACACACAGAGACCTTGTCTCAAAAAACAAACAGGGGCTCCCAGGGGTGGTGGTGCATGCCTTTAATCCCAGCACTCAAGAGGCAGAGGCAAGCTAATTTCTGTGAGTTTGAGGCCAGCCTGGTCTACAGAGCTAGTTCCAGGATAGCCAAGGATATCCAGAGAAAACTTGTCTCAAAAAAAAAAAAAAAATCAAGAAAAACAAAACAAAACCAAAAATCAAAAATCAAACAGGGTGTGAAAGATGGCTAAGAGGTTAGAAGCACTTGCTGCTCCTCAGTCATGAGGGACCTATGGGACACCTATGGGACACACTGGGTACCCAAGCAATCCTGTAACTCAACTTTCAAATGGGGCGGAGACAGGGAGCTTGCTGGCTTCCAGCCTAGCTGAGAGATCACAAGCCTCTGGGTTCAAGGAAAGACCCTGCCTCAAAGGCGGAGTAGTGATAGATAAAGGTAGGGGAGTGATAGAGAAGGGCATCTAACCTACTCTTCTGGCTCCTGCATACAAGAGATGCATACACAAACACATGCAGAATCATACACTTAACACTAGATAGATAGATAGATAGATAGATAGATAGATAGATAGATAGATAGATAGATAGACAGACAGATAGATACATAGATTGAATAGTTAAAAAGATTAGTTGTTCACATGGGGAATACCTGTTTCTTCAAAAATGAGCCTTCAGGGTTTGGACAGGAAGATTCTCTGTTTGGGGGGCTGGATTAATTAAAAGCATTGGAACTAATCCCCAGTAGTTTGGTCAAACTCATTATGTAGTCAAGGCTGTCCTTCAGCCATTGGTTCTCCTGCTTCTCTTACAATAGCTTTTACCAAAACTCTGTTGGAGAACATAAAGGAAAGCTATTTCTTTCTGGACAAAACAATAAAAAATTATGTCTGGCCTGAGTAGAAAAATAACATTGCATGCTACTCAAAACGTAATGGCTAATCCAGGTTCAACTGATTGAGCCTCTTGTTCTGTTTCGTTGTTTTTATTGGTGTTGTGTGTTTTGTTGTTGTTGTATTTTTGTTTTGTTTTGTTTTGGTCAACTTAACACAAGCCCAGATCATTGGGGAAATGCTAACCTCCTCAACAGAGAAAATGCCCCTCCCCCAGTCAGATTCTCTATAGGCAAATCTGTAAGGCATTTTCTTGGTGGTCCTGAGTTGTACAGGAAAGCAAGCCATGGGGAGCATACCAATAAGCAGCATTCTTCCATGGCTTCTGCTTCCGTGCCTGCTGTGACTTTTCCTCAGCGATGAAGGATGAAATGAAACAAATCCTTTCCTCCCCAACTTGCTGTTGGCTATGGTGTTTATCACAATAGGAAGTAAACTGAGACACCTGCCAGTCACCTGGTAGAGACCTTGTCTCAGGAAGGCGGATTCACCGGAAGCCGAGCTAAAGAGATGAGAAGAATAGTTACCCCTCCACTGAGGTAATGCAGTTCTCCCTTTGATCAGACCCATCCCTGGTGGTGTTGCTACAGAACTTCCAGAAAACTCCAGAGCACAGATGTTGATTATCCCCTTCCCATATGAGTCCTGGGGTTAAACTCTTCAGGCTTGGCTGCAGGTGACTTTACCCACTGAACTATCTCCTCAGCCCTTAAATTCTTTTATTAACAATACTGAGAAACTCGAAGAGGGAATCCCAATGTCCCTGGTAGCACCACCATTTCCTAAATACTGAGATTATAATACCACACCTGGATCCAATCCCTTATGTTTTCATACAACCTCATTTTCTTTCTTTCTTTCTTTCTTTCTTTCTTTCTTTCTTTCTTTCTTTCTTTCTTTCTTTCTTTCTTTCTTTCTTTCTTTCTTTCTTTCGTTTGTTTTTCAAGACAGGGTTTCTCTGTGTAGCCCTGGCTGTCCTGGAACTCACTCTGTAGACCAGGCTGGCCTCGAACTCAGAAATCCGCCTGCCTCTTCCTCCCAAGTGCTGGGAGTAAAGGCGTGTGCCACCACTGCCCCGCCACCCTCAGATATTCTAACAGAGTTGATCTAGGAGTGCTCAGAGACATTCACGATTTATCTCCTGACTTCCTCCCTGCTCTTTGCCCTTCCTAAAAAAAGAATTGATGAACACAGGCAATAGAAACTAGTCAGGTAGGGCAAGGATCCTAAAGAAGCAGCTACAAGAAATGTCCTTGCTAGAAGCCAGCAGCACCAGAAGAGTTTAGTTCCGGTTTCCTTGTTAACTCTTCTCCTAATGAGCAGTATGCTTAGGGGCTATACTCAGGACTACTGAAGCTGAGACAAGACTCTGGCCACCTCCTGACTGGACTGACCAGCTTATCCCTCCTCCCATTCCTTGTCTCAGTTTCTCCATAAGCCCTTTAAAAAGCCTATCTCCTCCTCCATGGTCATATGTGGTGGTACATGTCCTTGTATTCAGGAGGCAGCTTCAGGGAGATCTCTGTGAGATCAAGGCCAGCCTGGTCTACACAGTAAGTTCTAGGACAGACAGGATTACATAATGAGATTGTCTCAAAATAAGTAAACCAATAAATAAATAAATAATAATGCCAATGTTCCTACATGTTTCTGCTTCAGTTTCTGTCCTGACTTTCCTCAGTGATATGGAATATTGGGGATTGGTTCTAATGCTTTCAATTAATCTAGCCCCCGAAATTGGGAATTGGCATGTTCACATGCTAAAGATCCTTGTCCCCAATTGGTTTTTGATCGATCAATAAAGAGCCAATGGCCAGGCAGAGAAAAAGAGGTGGAACTTTTAGATTTGCAAGGGCTAAGAACTGGGAGAAAGGAAGGCAGAGATTCCCATGACAGGGAAGAAGAAAGACCAGACCTAAAGGCCCGCTGACATGTGGGCATCAGGGAAAGTGGCCACACGGGCCACTTCCTAAATTGTGTTTGGGATAGCAGACATGAATGTAGGCCCATCAGTCTCTCTTTTTAGCTCATAATCCAGACTTACACATGTTGGGCAAGTGTTCTATGTCTGAGGTACATTCCCAGCCCTACAGCTTAATTCTTTTTTAAAAAATATATTACATTTTATTTAAATTATGTATTTATTATATTGTGTGCTTCTGTGTACAAACACATACATGTATGTATGTGTCATTCCATTGTTCAGGCTCATCAGTTTTGAGATCCTCCTGCATCAGCCTGCCTGGTGTTGGAATTACATGTGTAGCACCATGTTCAACCTTCCATGTGTGGTGTGTATGTGTGTGTGTGTGCGTGTGTGTGTGTGTGTATGTGTGTGTGTGTGTTTCTTTGTCTGAGACAGGGTCTCATCTGTCCCAGCCTGAACTCCCTATGTAGCCAAGGATGATCTTGAATTCCTGATCCCCATCTACCTTCCAAGTGCTAGGACTTTAGGCACTGTCTAAACTGTCAAGCGGTACTTGCCTCTGAGTCTGATGGCCTGAATTTGATCACCAGAACCCACATTGTAAAAGGAGAGAATTGATTCCCACAGGCTGTCCTCTGACTTTTATACATATACTGTGGCACACAGGTCTTCCTCCACACTGAGTAAATCAATGTAAAACAAAACAAAACAAGAGCAGCTAAGGTATGGTATCTTCTTTTTATTGACAAGGCAAGTAAGGCACAAGACTCACCTTCCAAAGCCAAATAGCTTGTCAGTAGTAAAGCCAGCATCTAAACAACCAGCATTTGGGAGGCAGAGGCAGGCAGATTTCTGAGTTCGAGGCCAGCCTGGTCTACAGAGTGAGTTCCAGGACAGCCAGGGCTATACAGAGAAACTCTGTCTCGAAAAACCAAAAGCCAAAAACCAAAAATGAAAAACCAAAAAACCAAAAAACCAAAAACAAAAACCAAAAAACCAAAAAAACCAAAAACCAACAACAACAACAACAACAACAAAACCCAAGCATCTGAGCCCTCCTGAACCCGAGAGTCCCCGAAGCTAACCACAGATTCCTTCCACTTCCTAGAGCCTGGGAAGGGTAAGACAAGCATGTGCCATCTAGTCACTTGATCAGCTCTGGGTTACTTCTCCATGGCTGTGATAAAACACCATGACCAAGGTATCTTGTAGAAGAAAGAGTTTATTTGAGCTTATGTTCCAGAGGGATAAGAACCCATCACCACCACTGTAGGAAAGCACGGCAGCAGTCAGTTGAGGTAGTTGGAGCCGGAAGCTAAGGGTGTACATCTTAAACTATAAGCAGGAAGCAGAGAATGAAACTGGAAATGTCGTGTGGTTTTTAAACCTCAAAGCCTGCCCCCCAGTGATATACTTCCTCTAGCAAGGCCTCCTGGCCCTACCTAAACAGCACCATCTACGGTCCAAGTATTCAATATCTTGAACCCATGAGGGACATTCTCATTCAGACCACCACACTTCCAATTTCACAGTACCCAGCCATGAGTCACTGAGGCCTCAGATCTACTCCACAGTCTTTTGGGGTTTTGTTTTGTTTTGCTTGTTTGTTTGTTTGTTTGTTTGTTTGTTTTGAGACAGGGTTTCTCTGTGTAGCCCTGGCTGTCCTGGAACTCACTCTGTAGATCAGGCTGGCCTCAAACTCAGAAATCCGCCTGCCTCTGCCTCCCAAGTGCTGGGATTAAAGGCGTGCACCACCACTGCCTGTCTTGCTTCATAGTCTTAACTCCAAGTTCTGCTACCCTGAGTGATTTCATCCACTGCCATGCAATGTCTTGATGTCTTCAGTTGTAATGGCACTTCCACATCATCCCCCTCCTGTGCCTGTATCTGACACTTTAACATCCTATCTTATGGTTATTTCTTTTTTTTTTCTTTTCTTTTTTCTTTCTTTTTTTTTTTTTTTTTCAAGACAGGGTTTCTCTGTATAGCCCTGGCTGTCCTGGAACTCACTCTGTAGACCAGGATGGCCTCAAACTCAGAAATCGCCTATCTCTGCCTCTGCCTCCCAAGTGCTGAGATTAAAGGCATGTGCCACCACTGTCTGGCTTTTATGGTTATTTCTTATTCTCTATAACTAAACTTTCCCCCATGCTGGGAATGAAACCAGAATTTTCTATATACTAAGTAAGCCTCTCTCTACTAAGCTTGTCCCCAGACCTAAATCTACTATCCTGCTTACTTGATGTCCCCCTTCTAGCTTTGTCTAGTTATTCTCTTTTTAATTGTACTTCTGGCAACAAATGCTCTGTGGTTGGCTCAGCTTCTCATACTCTTCATCTTCATTGTCCCAACTTTGAAAGTTTCCTGTCCTAAATCAATTAAATAACAATTGTAGCCGGGCAGTGGTGGCACACCTTTAATCCCAGCACTTGGGAGGCAGAGGAAGAGATAGGCGACTTCTGAGTTCGAGGCCAGCCTGGTCTACAGAATGAGTTCCAGGATAGCCAGGGCTATACAGAGAAACCCTGTCTCGAAAAACCAAAAAAAAAAAGGACAATTGTAACTTTAATTTTTTAAACCTTATTTTTTAAAAAGATTTATTTATTTTATGTATATGAGTACACATTGTAGCTATACAGATAGTTGTCAGCCTTCATCTGGTTGTTGGGAATTGACTCTTGGGACCTCTGCTCACTCCCATTGGCTCCGGTATAGCCTGCTTACTCAGGCCCAGAGATTTATTTATTATTGTAAATAAGTACACTGTAGCTGTCCTCAGGCGCACCAGAAGAGGGCGCCAGATCTCACAAGGGTGGTTGTGAGCCACCATGTGGTTGCTAGGATTTGAACTCAGGACCTTTGGAAGAACAGTCAGTGCTCTTACCCACTGAACCATCTCACCAGTCCTTTAACCTTATTTTTAATGATGGTTCTTAATCACTTTTTTTGTTTTTTTGAGACAGGGTTTCTCTGTATAGCCTTGGCTGTCCTGGAACTCACTCTGGCCAGGCTGGCCTCGAACTCAGAAATCCACCGGCCTCTGCCTCCCAAGTGCTGGGATTAAAGAAGTGCGCCACCACCGCCCGGCGGTTCTTAATCACTTTAACTTCCCTTTTAGCCCACCACCCACCAGAGGTAGTTGAGAAAGAAAGGATATGGGGGAAGTGGGCCTGTTTAGAAAGGTTCTTTGGAGCAACTCTGTGGGGCAGTTCTCACAGCCAGAGTCCAGTAGAGCAGAACCACTTTGAACCCCGGAGACCTACTGAGCATTTGCTCAGAGGGACGGAAGGTTCGGTGAATTGCTCCTGAGACCATGGCTCAGATTTCAGCCCAGACCCCTCACAGCTGCCCCTGCAAGAGATGTGTGCTCTATCAGGCAGACACTGCCTCCAACTCCCAGCATTCTAGCTGGACCTTACACACAGTCATCTGACCACAAGCCAGGCATGCCACGCCCCATACAATAAAAGAGGTGGTTTTGCCCCCTCCTCTCTCTCTTGCCCCCTCACTCTCTTGTTCCCTTCCCCTCTCTCTCTTGTTCCCTCCTCACTCTTTGTTCCCTTCTTCCTTCTTCTTCTCCCCTCTCGCTCTTGCTTCCTCTCTTTCTTGCTTGCTTCCTCCTCTCTCTTGCTCTCTCTCTCCTCTCTGCTCTTTGTTCTCTTCTCTTTCTTCTCCCTCCTCTCCTTTTTTTCTCTCTCTCCTTCCTCCCCTTTCTTTCTCTCTACTCAACCAGCATATTTCCCCTTCCTACAATAAAATAACTCATTCATACATTGCCTCCTTTTTAATTAAGGCGCCGGGAGAGAGAGAGAGAGAGAGACCTGGGCCTCAGCACCAGGCCCCCTGGCACCGGGGAGAGAGAGAGCCACAGTAGGCCGGGCCTGGGCCGCAGCCCAGGCCCCCCTATCTCCTTCTTGAGCCAACACAACTCCAGTCTATGTTGCCTGGAAATCGGCAGTTTAGTTCATCGGTTAGCAGCTGCAGCTTGATTCACTCTCAAACCCTTCATGGATATACCAGCAGTCAGGATAGCAAACATGAACCAGCAGCATTGGCACTATCTAGCAGAGACAGTCATACCTCAGCCTCGGCTCCAGTCAGTAGGAAGGACCAGGAGGCACACCAGAAGTTCTCACCTGTGCCTCTCTTAGAGAAGCAAAGATCAGCTAAGACTTGAGACCCACAAGCTATCTCTGTAAGCAAACCTAGCTCAGCTTCTGTCACTGGCCATAGAGTCCTATTTATACCCTCCAGTCATCACGTGTCCTCCACAGGTCTTGCCTCAGCACTGTGCATCTGTCTTAGCTGACATCACTCTGCCAATCAGCCCAAGTGCTCGGAAGCTGCAAGAAACTGTAGCATGCCACCGGAAGCTTGTTGGTAAGTTTCTCTTTAAACATACCAAAGTCTGGACAAATGCAGCTTAACTATGAAATGTAAGGCAGACCAATACATGTGTGTTGTTAGCAAAGAATCCTTCGTCACGTGTCCTTTCACGTGCTCGCTTGAACAGAACATCTGCTCTCTTGTGTCTACTTCAGCAAAACATTCCTTCATGAGTCTGCCTTAGCCTTTCATGTGTGTCCACTTCAGGAAAACACTCCTTCATGTGTTTGCCCCAACAAAACACCATCCAAACAACTTTCCAAAGAATCCTTAAATTTCCACTTCAAATAATTCCTTCCCAGTATCACGTGACAGCAATACTCTGAAAATTGGAAGAATTCAGAATAGATCAGCATGAGCACCAAAAGAGGGAGGTGCATACACTCATCACCGGAAGCACACCCCCGCTTTCATATTTTGAACAGTGTTTTGTGTAACCTGGGTTGACCTCAAACACACTATGGAGTGCAGATGATCTTGAACTAATTCTCTTGCCTCCATCTCCAGAGTGCTATATGACCATGGGCCTCCACCACACTTAGCGAGCTTACAGAGCCCTTTTCAACACTGCTTCACTGACTCATAGTGTGCTCGGGGTGTAGGGCACAGAGGTTTAAAATAATGAATGTGTTGTTTGGGACTGTTAGAAACCTACTCAGAACCACTGAACAGTCTTTGTCTTTGCTTGGTCCTATTGTGCCTAAATTTTCATTTTATTTAAGATTTAAAAAAAAAAATTTGTATGTGAAGGTTGCCTCCTTGTACGTAAGTAGAGGCCAAAGGGAGTACATCAGATCTGGGATTGGGAGCTACAGATGGTTGTGAGATGCCATCTGGGTGCTAGGAGCAGAACACTGGTCCTCTAACAAGAGCAGTGTGTGCTCTGAACTACTGCTAGGCCATCTTACCAACCCTTCTTTAACATTTTTAAAGTTTTATAGTGAAGAATGTTTTGCCTGAAGGTGCACGTGTGTGTGTGTGTGTGTGTGTGTGTGTGTGTGTGTGTATGGCCCATGATATTTACATGTCTATACAACATGTGTGCTTGGTATTCAGAAAGAGGCCAAAAGAGGATGTCAGATCCTCTGGAACTGGGATAACAATGAGAATGGAACTCAGGTACTCTGCAAGAGAGGCAAATGCTTTTTCTTTTTCTTTTCTTTTTTCTTTTTTGTTTTTTGAGACAGGGTTTCTCTGTGTAGCCCTGGCTGTCCTGGAACTCACTCTGTAGACCAGGCTTGCCTCTAACTCAGAAATCCACCTGCCTCTGCCTCCCAAGTGCTGGGATTAAAGGTGTACACCACCACTGCCCAGCTGAGGCAAATGCTTTTAACTATCTTTCTGGCCCCCTGTTTTATTAAACAAAATGTTTTATTCTTTGAGAATTCAGTGTATTTTGATACATTCATCTTTACTCTTCCCCCAGCCCCTCCCAGCCCCATCCCATCTCCCTATTCCAAGTGTGTGTCTTCTTTCATAATGTTTAATAACCCATCAGCTCCAGTTGTGTTGCCCATATACTTCTGGGAGTGGGGCTATCCACTGCAACATGGCTGACCTACTCGAAGCCACACCCTTATAGAAAACAGACTCTCCTTCCCTGAGAAGCCATCCACTGTCCTTAGTTCCACGGTGGGGGGTGGAGCTTATGCTGGACTGATGCCTGCCTTGGTTTTTGCAGGTATTCACCCCAGCTGGGAGGCCACACATGCACTGCACCTGTCACACTGACTGCATTCCTCTCTACCCTGACCTCTGACTCTTACCATCTCTTCTCTCCTACAATGGTCCCCTAGCCTTGGGGAGGGTATGCTATAGATGTCCTTCTCCACTGACACTTATTTTCTTCACTTCCTTGGTTTTTTGAATCCCAGTAACTCAGCTGTCCTTGAACTACAAAGCTAAAGATGACCTTGAAATTGATACGCCTGTCTCCACCTACAGAGTTCACACTACACCAGTATATGGCAAATAGTGCAGAGGAGCAAACACAGGACTTCCTGCATGTGAGGCAAGCATTTTATTAACTGAACTACAACTCAGTTCTGTTCTCAAATTAAGACTTATTTTGTTGTTGGTGGTGGTTTTTTTGAGAGAGGGTTTCTCTGTGTAGCCCTGATTATCCTGGAAAGTACTCTGTAGACCAGGCTGTCTTGAACTCAAAGGTCTGCCTGGTTCTGCCTTCTGAGTCCTAGGATTAAAGGCATGCACCACTAGCACCCAGCTATACGTATTTTAAGATTTAATTATGTGTCTGTATGTGTGTGTACTTGAGTTTTTGGGTATCCATAGAGGCCCTAGAACTGGACTTCACACTGCTTGGGAGCCACCAGACTTGGATACTAGAAACCAAGTTCAGGTCCTCTGAAAGCACAGTACTTACCAGTAGCCACTGAGTCATTCTTTAGTCCCCTATATTTTTATAATCATGAACCCCCTGAAACTGGAGGAATGAGTGCTTATGAGTCACATATGTAGGTGAACTAAGCCTGGTTCCTCTACAAGAGCACTATGCACTTTTAGTCTCTGAGCCATCTCTTCAGGCCCTCTTAGATTATTTTATGAAGGGCATGAGAACCCTTTCCTAATCCTCAGTGGGGGGTAGCTAAAGCCATCTGTAAATTGTGTTTTGTTCCAAGAAATAAGGACACTGAAACTTAATATTTCATGAATAAAGTTTCTAGGCCATGAATAAAGCTTTGCTTGTTTCCCAACTAGCTCATAATTTAATTACCCATTTATTCTATTCTGAGTCACGCCACATGGCTAGTTACCTAGTCCTCAGTTTCATGTGTCTATCTCCTCCAATGTTGTGGGAGAACCTCCCGTGCCTGACTCAAACCCAGAATTCCTCTCTCTGCCAGATGTCCCACCTTCTAATCTTGTCTCTGCTCATTGGCCAATCAGCATTTTACTGATAGATGAATGCCTCTATGCAACACACAAGAGATTATCTCTGTGGTGGGCAAACCACTTTTCATGAAAATGTGAGGGGTAGGGGTTCAGAGTTCCAAACTCCAGAAATCCAAAGACTAGCTGTATCCATGAGCTCTGGGTTTAATTGAGAGACCTTGTCTCAATGAATAAGGTGGAAGTGCCAAGTAAAGAAGATCCCTGACATTAACCCTTGGCCTCCACACACATGTATGTGCATCCAAATCATAAACATGCATGCCTATGTGTGTACCAGATACATATGTGAAAAACAGAAAAAGAAAAATTATAAACCTTTACCAATTATCGCCAACTGTTTTCTCACTGATACCCCATGGCACACTTTTTGGTTAAGAAAACAAAGCAAATAAGAAGCTCCCGAATGGACCTGCCCTGTCCTCTCAGCTTCACTACATCCCAGAATGCCTTGCCTTTATGATCCCACTTCATCTGGGCTCCAAATGATTAATTCATTCACTCATCACTAGTATATCCTGGTGAAGGAAGGAGGGCCTGCGGTTCCTGACCCCCATCAGTCTACCAAAAAGATGAAAAACATCACATACACAGCCTGAACACGCACAAACAGAGCAGACAGGAACAGCTTACTAAGTAAGGTACAAGGAATAGGAACTTAAACTGGGGCCTGAATTATCTGATCTCCCAGTGAGCAGAATGGAGAGCAGGAGCAGGGCTCAGAGGCAGGCATCCACATGGGACAAGGAGACACAGGACCACAGTAGAAAATCAGCATGCTGGGAAGCACATCCCGCCTTACCAAGTCACAGGAGCTCACTGCTGTTTTTTTAAGTTTCAGTTTATGTGCATGTGCCACAAGTGTTTGGGTGCTTCCGGAGCCAGAAGAGGGTGACAGAGACCTGGAACTGCAGTTGTAGGCATTTGTGAAGAGCCAGACCTGGGTGCTGTGAGTTGATCTTGGGTCCTCTGGACGAATGCGTGCTCTTAGCCACGGAGCCATCTCCCCCAGACCTTTTGGCGCTTCTTTGTATTTTTGAGAAGGCTATCAGTACAGCTTAGCTGGCTTTGTCCTGACTCATAAGTGCCAAAACAGGCATGCATTGCTATGCCTGGCTCTTGCTTTTCTTTTGTTTTTGGAGACAGGGTTTCTCTGTGTAGACCTGGTTATCCTGGAACTCGATCTGTAGACCAGGGCTTTGAACTCCAAGATGTCCCTGCTGGGATTAAAGGTGTCTTGCCACCACTGTCTTGCTTTTCCTTTTTTCAAAGTACTTTCAGATACCTTTTCCATATGAGATGGCTGGCCTGGAACTCGCTAAGTAGATCTTTTCTTCTTTAACAAGCCAAACCTAGAGAGCTTAGTTTTATTTATGTATGTGCACCGCTCATGCAAGGGTGCCTGCAGAGGTCAGAAGAGAGCGCTGGATCCGAGGAACTGAAGTTACTGCTGACTTACGTCTAGTCATACTTTTGTTTGAGGTAAAATCTCGTATGGAAATCATGTTGACTCTGTCTCTTGGGTGTCGGGATTACAGCTTGAGCCACTGTGCCCAGACACTATTGATTTCTTGCTTAAGGACAGTTTTATTGTGGCTCATAGTTCAGAATATGATCTCAAAAGTCCTCGGTAGACTATCTAGCTCCTGCTGCACGGGATTGCTCACGTCATTTGTGTCCATGTGACTTATTATCCCATACTTTAACAGGATTCTTGGACACGTTTCCCCCCCCCCCATCCAATTTTTTCTTTGGGGGGGGGTAGGATCTCCCAGTGTAGCTCTGCTGGAACTCTCCATGGAGACCAGGCTGGAAGATATGCCTGCCTCTGCATCCCATGTGCTGGAACTAAAGGATGTGTGCCACTCTGCCTGGCTCATTTCCTCCTAATTTTAAAACCTTAAAGAAGTACAGAAAAATACAAAGACAAAAAGGCGAAGCTATTGTCTGCTGGTCTACAGATGGTATTTAAATCTCACTAGGATTTATCTGACTGCTGTTTTAAGGAATCCATCTGGGCCATCTATGGAACACCTGTCACTTTCAACTGGACACGGGATGGGGAAGAAGACAGGGCTGGGGGGAGACAATTCTAGGGCAGGAAGATCTGGGGATTCAAGGCTAAGCTGGGATACTAAAAATTAAGTAAATTCTTGTAAGTGGTTGCATATGGTGATCTGTGCTTGTAATCCCAGAATTTGGTAGGCTGAGGCAGAAGAACACTAAATTCAAAGCCAGTTCCATGAGAAAGATTTCACTTGCTGAGCAATTTAGCCTAAAGATTTAAGCTCTCCTTTTTTTTGGAAGGATGTTAACATGCTGCAACCCAGGTTAGCCTTGGACTCACAGCAATCTCTTGTTTCTGCTTCCTAAGTGTACCACATCAGGTCATTTAAAAAAAAAAAAAAAAAAAAAGCATTTCCCATATAGAACAAGGGAGATAAATGACTTTACTTGTATTTACTACTTTTTGAGGCAGGGTCTGAGTTCTGTGTGCTAGCGCCTGAGTAGAGAGGCTGAAGGGAAATGTATAAGTTGATTCTCTCCTTCGTAGTATGGGTGCCAGGAAAGCTTGTTGTTGAAGAGCTCCCCAGCAAGCCTAGGCCTTGAACTCCTCCTGCCCCCACTTTCCAAATGCTGAACTTACAGGAATTTACCACCGCAAGGCTAGGTTTTGGTTTGTTTTGAACTTAAAGGCTCAACCTTTAACTGGCTAGAGTTCATAAAGCCTAACTATAGTAATGATCCAGCCTAATCTTACTGGAATAGGAAAATAATTTTTATGCTCATTTGCTTAATTTTGCCCAATTGAAAACAATGAGATCACTGTCAAAGGGCTGAGGGTAGTCCCTTGGAGGTCAAAGCTATGTTTCCCCCATGAACAAGACTGGTTCACCCTTCAATACAGTGAGACTTGTTTTGAAGGTTTCTTTCCCTAGCGGCATGCATGGACACAACACTGAGTGACTTTTCCATAGACTTGGAGCACACTCCATCTTCCAGCTCCAACTCCCTTCTTCCTCCTGAATAGTCTTCTTTCCATGTTCACCCAGTTTCCATATTTACTGGTATCCCTTTCTGGAAGTGTTGCCTTTGTTGGCTACTCTCAATGCTCCAGCATTTTTACAGAACTGCTTAAAAACATTGATACGAATTTAAATAAAACCACTATTCACTCGAGACCTGTGTGTGTTTTTGGGGTGTGTTAAGTACTGCTAGCCTGACTTTCACAGCTCAAGAAGTTCAGGGAACTGGACTGATACCCAGGATCCTTTGCCAGTAATAATAATAAAAAAATGCTTAGGGTTCTCAGAAAGGATCCACTAAACAGGATGTCGATCAGGCTAACTACAAACCCTGCTCTCACTTTGTAAAGCCCTACTTAGCATAGACGTCTTCCTCCATCGGCAGTGTGGAAATTCCACACATGAAACAGGAATATTTCTGGTCATCTCGTCCTCATTTAAGCCCAAATTAGGTGAGGGTGTGGTGGAAGATGCCTTTAATTCCAACACATTGGGGGCAGGGAAGGTCATACTCAACTATATTCATGGACAGGCTCTGGCTATATGAGGTCCTGTCTCAAAACCACCCCCAAATTAAAAATATGATCCCTGGTTTATCATTAATTAGAGCTTTAAACAGTTCCTTGAATAGACAAGGATGACCTACTGTGTATGTATTCTCTCGGATTAAACCTTTTAATATTTTTAAAAACAGGCATATCTTAAATCATATTCAATAAAATATTGTAATGAACAGGGTGCTTCCTCTGCTAGATGGTCTACATGTCGAATCTTGGTACTGTATCTCTCTGCATCTCCTGATTCGCTTGCCGTTTTTGAAAGTCCCAGAAGCTAAGGCAACCAATGCTTTGTCCAGGTCCCACAACCAGTGGAGGGTGGGCAAATTGGGAAAACCGCCAAAGCAAGCAGTACCCTGGACCCTAGTTTTCAGTAAACTAAGCTGGGAACTTGGTCCAATTTCGAGTGTACAGAGGCAAACATCAGCTACCAAAGGCGAACCAGTAAGAGCAAAGGCTCAGCAAGGTTAAGTCACTTGTTCAAGGTTACACGGAGCACATCAGAACCAGAATCCCAGGACTGAACAAGTCTTAACTCCAGGGCGCGATCTGTTCTACCTGCGCCACTGCCACCACTGACACGTGGTCAGGGGTAGTCTCAAGTGTTTGTTGAGTTAGTAATGCCTGAAGAGAAAGTAGACAGTAAGGAGCCTGGATAAGGTTGGAGGGAAAGACGTGCACACACACAGAAGCAGTCCACACGCCGGAAGCAAACTAGCCCCGAAGCCCACCAAGTTTTCCCCAAGCCGGCTCGCTAGGCCTCGGCCTCCCCGTGGGCCTGGGGACACGCGAACCCGGAGGCCCGACTGCCTTTCCCTCCTGGGTCCCCGGCTTTCAAAGCAGCACACAAGCACACGTCCCCGGGAGGTCGGCGATGGCCCGGTAGCCGCGCGCCCAGGCGCTGGGGAGCCACCGCGGGGGAGTTTCGCGTCCTTGTCTTCCCCCACGCGCAGCGTGGCGGGCCGCGGCTGGGCTCGGGTGCTGCGGGACCGCGGCAGGCAGGGCCGCCGCCGAGCACGGTCGCCCGCCGGCCGCGGGGCCTCAGGGCGGCGAGAGGCGGGGCGGGCGTGAGGGCGGAAGGAGGCGGAAGAGGAGGAAGAGGAGGAGGAGAAGGAGGAGGAGGAGGAGGCGGCGGCCCGAGCCGGGAGACGGGCGGGGGGCGGGCCGGGGGAGGGGACGAGCGGGATTTGCGGACGCCGCGCCGCTGCCGGGAGCCGGCGGGGGCCCGAGAGTGACCGAGTCACGGCGGGCGCCGGCGGAGCCGCGGCCGCGTCGGACCCGCCTCCTGGAGGAGCTCAGCCTCGGCCAGGCCCGGCCCCATTCCCGCCCCGCGCCGCCTCCCCGCCGCCGCCGCCGCCGCCGCCGCCGCGGGAGCGCTCCCCTGCCCACCCCGCCCCCGCGGCCGAGCCCGGGAGTCGAGTGGGAGTCGGCCGGCCGGGCGCGGGCAGCGCCGGGAGCCCGCGGTGGGGGCACACTGCAGCCGGGAGCCCGGGAGGGGCCGCGCCGCCAGCGTCTGAACTAGGATGTCCCGACATGAAGGTGAGAGCCGAGCCCCCGCCCCCACCGCTTGGGCCTCGGCCTACCCCGCCCGAGGTCCGGGCGCCGCTGAGGGCGGCGGGGCACCAGCGGGGACGCGGGCCGGGCCCGAGTCGCGGGGCGAGGGAACCCTAGGCGACCGCGGCCCGAAGAGCGAGCGGGAGCGGCGGCCGCAACCGTGGCTTGCGGCCGCGGCCCTGAGCTGGGCCTGGAGCCGGAGGCGGGGCGGCCGGGCGGCCGGAGGCTTTGCACTGTCATGGGGCGGGAGAGGGGGAGGGGAGGCGGCGGGGCCCGTTACCGGCGGGAGCCTGGCCCTCGGGACACATACCGGACGCCGAGGCCCGGCCGGCCCGCCCGGGGGAACCGCGGGGCTCCGGCGCGGCCTAGCTGCGCCGGCTCCCGGAAGAGCCCGGCGCCGTGGCCGAGCTGGGTCGCGGGCGTGCGGCCGCGACAGGGGAGCGGGGTCCGGGCCCCGCGGGCGCGTCCGGTCTTTAGGAGACCGCGGGCGAGCGACGACCCCGCCTGAGGGCCGCGGTCCTGCGGGCGGGAAGGCGCCGCGGCTCGGGCTCGGGCAGCCCTCTGTGACTGGAGCTCGCCCGGCCTCGCGGTAGGCCTCTGCGCGTCCCTGGGCTCGGGTAAGCCAAGTTGCCGGGGCGGATCCAGCCCGGCCGCGGTGAGCAAACTCCCTGCTCAGTCACCTCGCCAGAGCGGAACTTGCTCCCGGCCGGTCCCGGGCCCTCACCCGCGTGCGCTGCCCACCGAAGCAGGCTTACAGTCGGGAGCGTTTGGGCTTCCGCGGTGCCCTGTGGAAACACGCTAGGGTTCTGTGGTTAGGAATCAGACCCCTCTCGTCCCAGCCCCACGGCACAAAGGCACAAGGGTTTTAAGGCCGATGGATGGGCGATGAACTGGTGAAAAATAAGTTAACTCGAATTTACTACCATATGGTTTAGGAAGGGGGGAGGGGGTCATGTTCTCTTTGTTCCGCTACAGCAGGTTTTACCTTCAAAAGTAGTCAGAGACTTAGTGAAAAGTTTATTTCAGTACGGTTAATGGAAGATTGTATAGGTGACCCGAAAGTATTGTGTCCCTTAGATTTTCAAGTCCTGTATAGGTGTTTTGGAAGTGAAGAAAGTTTGAGGAGGCAGATTCTCAGAGGGCAGGGCATTTCTTAGGGAAGTACAGTCCCTGGATTTTACTAAGGTGAAAACTCAGATCAATTAACATACATTTAGTGAAAGTTTCAAAATTTGCATTT
The DNA here is from genome assembly GCA_019843815.1 of Montemys delectorum. Taxonomy (NCBI): domain Eukaryota; kingdom Metazoa; phylum Chordata; class Mammalia; order Rodentia; family Muridae; genus Montemys; species Montemys delectorum. Next base: position 10,361 of record JADRCD010204482.1, on the reverse strand, counting down.
CTAAAGGCAAGATTGTGATTGACTCCGGACCTTTCGGTTCGGCGATTCTCTTATTTAAAAAAAAGAAAAAACTAATAGGAAAGAGACCTCGGGGAGCATTTTTGATTACTAACTGTTAATGTGTTGGTCACTTTGATATAGCAGGGTACTTTAGCCTCAGTCAGATGAAAAGAAATATTTGGGAACTCACCTGTTAAACCATTTTATTTGCTTAATGGGCATGTGTTCCTTATCACTGCAGTTTGAAAAAAAGTTTTAATTAAGGTTCTAATCTGATTCCATTTGGAGATGGTAAGGTTAATTTTAGATGGCATCTGTTGGTGTATTGACCACCTTCAAGACAAAGTGAAAGTGAGCATGAGGTCCTGGCTCTGACTCAGGAGCCAGATTAAAATAACAGAATAACAATTGCCTCAAGGAAGCAGACTGAATATTCTTAATGAGCAGTAGCCTGGAAAAAGGACTCTCAGATGGTGTGTTTTAAGTAATTAAAATGCTTAGGTAGATATAGCATCCTTAATAAAACACTCATTGTGTGATCTAAGCCCTTCCCCTCTTTGGTCTTGGAAAGGGTACCTTTTAATTACTTGACATCTTGAAATTTTTCAACACCTTTCTTGGCAACTTAATTCAGGTTGTTTCCTAAATGGATGAGTTGAAGGTATTGCACAATGTTTGACAAGTGATTTTATATTTACATAATACATTAATTAAATTTATTATTTTTTCTTTATTTATTTTGACACTGTCTCACTAAGTAGCCCTGGCTGGCCTGGAACTCAGAGTTCTGCCTGTCTGTGCCTCCTCAGAACTATGATTAAAGGTGTGTACTCTCAGACCTTTAGCAGAGTTAAAGTTTAAGGGGCTAGTTTTTGGCCTAAGTCAGGCATGATAGTTTCAGCAGCATCATATCTGTTCATGAGATTTATCCGTAGTTTGTAGTATATTATTCCAGGCAGTAATTATTTTCATCACAAGGGATTTGACAATCCCAGACACAGGGTACAGTGTAGAGGGTACAATCCCAGATTTTTGCTTACCTTTCTCTTTGGGCCAGCTAAACCTGTTTATTTCACCTTTGTTTTTGAGACATGCTCATGGTACCCATTCTTGGCTAGTCTAGTCTGACTTCACTGTCAGGCCCCCTCCTGTATCCAGTCTCCCTATATCTGCTCCTCCTAAGCCACCTCACCTAGCACAGCACTTTTTAGTGGTCTGGGGTTTTTAGCTCCTTTTTTGTTTGTTTGTTTGGTTTTTGGTTTTTTTGAGACAGGGTTTCTTTGTGTAGCCCTGGCTGTCCTGGAACTCACTCTGTAGACCAGGCTGGCCTGGAACTCAGAGGCCCATCTCTGCCTCCCAAGTGCTGGGATTAAAGGAGTGTGCCACCACCGCCCGGCCCTTTTTAGCTCTTTTAATCATCTGTCCTCCACATTCTCTGCAGTTGCTTTCCTCAGGAGTCTGACCCAGAACTGGATATTGTAGTCTAGTTCCAGGCAGAGCTGTACAGCCTGTGGTGTTCTTGCCTAGGTCTTGCTTTTACAGCCCGATGTGTAGAAGTGACTTGTTACTTTGTCTTCTCCCAACTCTAGCCAATGGCTCTGTGGTATACAGATGATGTAACTGTGGACCACACGGCCCCAAGAACGCCTGTCAAGATCAAGCCCTGCTCTACTCCGAGAAAAATGGATGCAGCCAAGGTCACAGAGAGTGTTCTAGGCCAGGGTTAGCATACTTTCTCTAAAGTAAAGAGCCAGGTAGAAAACATAGGCTTAGCCAACTATATCAGTCACTACCACAGTTGTCATATGAAAGCCAGCTAATCAAGTGGTTATGGCTGTGTTCCACTTAAAACCTTATTTATGGACATTGACATTTGAATTTCATAAAATTTTCATGTGTCATGAAATATGGTTCCTTGAAACCTTGCCGCCACCACCATTTAGCTGGTGGGGCCCATCAGGAACTGGTGGTGGCCAAAATTGATCCAAGCTCTGTAGTTGCCTGACCTAGTGGAGCTATAGAGCTGGGGGTCCTGGAACTGGTGGGAGACCAGACAGGGCCCATACTCTTGGTATGTCTGTATTTCTACTGGGTCATGAGCAAGTGCAGGGACTGACCGACTACCTTAGGAGGTACATCACACAGACTGGGAGAAGGGCTGGGGAATAAGCTCCCATCTTCTCCGGTAGTTGTTAGTGGAGTGGCAGTTCTCCACAACAGTAAAGTTCTTGTTTGTTACATGAATTGGCTGGGGAGAATTCCAAGGCCTCTTTTTTACCTTGTTTTGAAACGTGCTTTCCATGTTAGGAAATATTTCCCAGGTACTAGCACCAGGTCACTCTGTGTTGTCTGTATCAACAGGATCTAGTTTTCTGTCTTACACCAAACCCAGCCATTTTTTTTTCTGTTTTCCATGTTGTTTTTTTTTGTTTTTTTACTTGTCTCTGGCTGGGACTACGCTCAGTTGTGGAGCACATGTGTTGTTCTGCTTCTTGTTTTTGAGACAGGGTCATAGGTATCTGGCTGGCCTTGAAGTTATTGTGACCAAGAGTGACCTTGAGTTTTTCTCTTCCAACTTCCCAGCTAACAGGCATTTAGCGCCATGTCTGATTTATGTAGTGTTAGGACTTGAACCCAGAGCTTCCTACATGCTGGGCAAGCACTTTACCAGCTAAGCTACATCCCTGGCTGTGCAGCACGTGGTTAGCCTGCATCATAAGCTTTAAGTTTATTTTTCAACAGCAAAGGAAAATTAAAGGAGGCATGTATGGTGTCACCTGATATTAGCTATAGCCACTCTTAAAGTAAGACTGGAGGATCCCTTGAGCCTAGGAATTCACTGCCAGTCTTGTTGTACTACTCTGTCAAAAGAAACAGCACTTCAGGTTCATGTCTGTGCTGCCAGCACCCTTGTCAGGAGGTTGAGGCAAAATCCTGTACCACCAAAAAAAAAAAAATCTAAACATCATGTTTTGGTAAACAACATATTTGAAATGTATGCGATTCAGACTTTGAAAATCAGGAAATAGCTTTGTAAACAAAAACCTGTCAGATTACTTAGTTCATGAGCTCAGTTATGGGTGTTCTAGTTGATTACCTGTGTTGTTAACAGAGATAGCTTTAAATCCTTGGACTGTTTCCATAACTATGTAAAGGGCACTGCTAGGTACCAAGGAATGTAAGGAGACACAGGCTTCCACACTAAGCCTGGTAGGAAAGATGTGTTTGTAGACAGTCTCTGAAGGCCGTGAAGCCTGAGGTGGGACAACAGAAAAAGATAATAAGCAAGTGGATGTCAAAGTGCTTGCCAACTTTGTTCATACAGTTTTGGCCCAGTTTTAACTTATTTAGTGTACATGAGTGAGAGAAGGTGTGTGGAGCAGTGCATGGGAATCAGTAACTTTAGAGCTCAGTTCTGTATTCTGACTGTAGAGCTATCTCTATTCTATGGCTTCCTGGGATTGAACAGTATTTACCAGGCTTGAGTGGCAAATGCCCTTTACTTGATGAGACTTTTCACTCTATTTTCCACAGGTTTAGAGAGGGGATGAATATTTTGATTCTAATAGTTTGAATGATTTTTTTTTTATTTTTCCTTTTTCTTTTTTATGAGGACAGGGTCTCATATCCCAGACTGGCCTTGAACTTCTGTACTTCTACCTAGGTGACTAAGTTTTGGGCTTACAGGTGTGTGTCACTTTCAAGTACTTACACTTGTTCTCTGTTACTCTCTATTAAAAAGATAGGTTATGTCTTTCTTTGTTCAAAAGACATGATGGTGTACATGGCAGTTACATATGGTAGGCTCAGGGCAATTTTTACAAGTGGCTTCTCTCCTTTCACCTTCACAGGAGTCCTGGGCATGAAACACAGATTGTCTTCCAGTTTGGTGTAAGCACTTTACCTAGCTAAGACATCTGACAGCCCTGTTTTCTGAGACAGGGTCTCATGTAGTCTGCACTGGCCTTTAACTCCCTATGTAACTGAAGATGACTCTGAACTTCTGACACCTCCTAAGGCTGGAATTACAACTGCACATCACCATGTTGTGTTGATGCAGTGCGAGGCTAGCAGTCTCCCACCAGCTACAGCCCCAGCCCTTTTCTAGACTGCTTAGTAAGGACTGTGAGGTTTCCATAGATGTCTTCCTTATACTTCCTGAGTTCTTGAGTTCTTTGCAGTGCTGAGGCTGGAACCCCGAGGCTCGAGCTAGACAAGGGAGTTAAAGTTTTGATACAGTCTTTACTTTGTGAGGTTACTCTGTCTCAGGCAGGCCTTGAACATCTGATCCTCTTGCTTCAGCCTCCATTGGTGCTGGTGGTACAGGTCTCTGCCACCAGGCTGTGTTTACCTGACTTCTGTTCCACTGGGTTTTTGAAGAATTTTACTTGTATACTGAGAGTGGATAGGTGGGACAGATAACAATTTGTTATTCGTTTCTCAGAAACAGTTAATGCTGTTTATTAACAAATATGAAGCACTGGACTTTGCTGGCTACCGGCCTAGTTAGTATCAGTTTGTATATATCTTTTTGCAGCCCTAGGGATTGAACCCAGGACTATATACATGCTGTAAGAGATCTATCATGGAGCTACATCCCTGGTCCTCAACTTTGATTTTCTGAGACGGGTTCACGTGACCCTCACTGGCCTCAAACTTGGTCTAACTGAGGTCAAACATCCTCGTAAACTGAGGATGACCTTGAACTCCTGCCTTTGTCTCCCAAGTGGTGGAGTTACAGGTTTGTCCCATTATACCTAGCACCTTTTTTTTTTTTTTTTGGTTTTTCGAGACAGGGTTTCTCTGTGTAGCCCTAGTTGTCCTGGAACTCACTCTGTAGACCAGGCTGGCCTCAAACTGAGAAATCCACCTGCCTCTGCCTCCCAAGTGCTGGGATTAAAGGTGTTCGTCACCACCACCCGGCTGCAACTTTTTTTATTGACAAAAAATTATGTATTTTTAATGTAGACAGCATGTTCAAATATATGTGTATATGTTACAGAGTGTCAATTACAACTTTTGAAAATTGTGCCTATTTGTATATTTTTCTCTTTTCAAAAAATGCTCTCTAGCACTAAAAATACATAAAGACATAAAAAGTGAATTGAAATATTTTTTCCTCAGATTTTGACTTCAAAGCTAGGCTTGATAATTAGCATACAATCTTACTACCCACTGAAAAGCTCTGTGCCGTCATGTCTCGACTGTTCAAAGATCATGACAGCAATAAGACAGTTTTAACGTCACAGATTACATTTCTCGTGTGCGTGTGCGTGTGCGTGTGCGTGTGTGTGTGTGTGTGTGTGTGTGTGTACTTGCCTGCTTGCTAGCTATGTGTGTATGACTGGCCAGAAACTCATTTTATAGCCAAGATTAACTTTCTTCTGAATGTTCGAATTGTGGGCGTAAGCCATCATACTCAACTACTTTGACTTTCCATAAGCAATAGATAATAACTTAACTTTATGAGAAAACAAATTGTATTTTAATTTCTAGATTCTTCATATAAAGTTCAGTTGGAAATATACTTTTTCCATGTAGTGGCATTTTGTGTTTAAGTTCAAAGTATTAAATTCTTGTTTTAATTTGTGACTTTAAATAGAAAAAAATTTCTTTTAATCTTGGAATTTTTCCACTGCTCAGCATCAGGATATGCTCAGAAGGATATGTGAGCATTCAGAAGGCTGAAGCAGACAGATCAGTTCATGACTAGCCCGGGCTACTTGAAACCCTGTTCTTAACAAACACAAAACAAAAGAACCATAACCTAACCAAACTGTTACTAATAATTTTGTTTAAAGAAAGGAAACTTTGGGGGCTGGTGAGATAGCTTGGCAGTTAAGAGCACTGACTGCTCTTCCAGAGGTCTTGAGTTCAATTTCCAGCAACCACATGATGGCTCACAACTATCTGTAATGGGGTCTGATGCTCTCTTCTGGTGTGTCTGAAGAGTGACAGTGTACTAAATAAATAAATCTTTAAAAAAAAAAAAAAAAGGAAACTTTGCCGTAGTCCAAACTTAGGATCCTGTTTCTGACCAAACAAATTCATTTGTTTGACTTGCAACCTTGTAGGAAAAAAAAGCCTATGTGTTCATGAATCAGTCATGACTTAAATTTCAGAGTATCTGCCTGACCTGTTGTGTACACACTGCTGCTTTATTGTTTCTTTTAAAAAAGTTAATCTATGTGGTTCTTTTGCCTGTGTGCATGAATGTGTACTGCATCCTCAAACCAGAAGAGGACAGGGGCTCTCCTGGGACTGGAGTTACAGGTGGTTTGTGCTGTCCTGTGGATGCTCAGAGTCAAACCCAGGTCTTCTGAAGAGCAGCCAGTGCTCAGAACCACTGAGCTATGTCCCAACTCTGTTTTGCTGTTTCTAAACAGAGGCTCAGGGATCCCAGAGTGGCCTCAAATAAGCTATGTTGCCAAGGCTAGCCTTAAACTCCTGACCTCTCTCCCTTCCTCCTGAGTGCAGGGATTTCAGGTCTGTGTTGCCAAGGCTAGCCTTAAACTCCTGACGTCTCTCCCTTCCTCCTGAGTGCAGGGATTTCAGGTCTGCGTTACCATAGCTGGCTGCCGAGTTGTTTTAGTGAAGGTTATTGAATTAGCCTTGAGATGTTATTGCATTGTAAGAAGTGCTGTGAGGTTACTTTCTTGAATGTGTGTTCAAAGGAAGTATTCTCTATACTTCTCTAAAGAATACCCTTTGTAATAAAAAGAAATTAGCAAAATAATAATAATAATTTCTTAATAATTTTAGTGTTCTAAGGGCTGTAATCTTTTTATTCCTTAAATAACTTTTTTTTTGGTCATTGAAGTTGAAGAAAGAATCCCTAACCGGGTGGTGGTGGCGCACGCCTTTAATCTCAGCACTTGGGAGGCATAGGCAGGTGGATTTCTGAGTTGGAGGCCAGCTTGGTCTACAAAGTGCGTTCCAGGACAGCCAGAGCTACACAGAGAAACCCTGTCTCGAAAAACCAAAAAAAAAAAAAAAAAAAAAAAAAAGAATCCCTAAGTATACAGAACACAACAACACAACAGTTTTGTGTTCTTTGCTATGTATTAGCCATGTTGGCTGTATGTCAGAGATAGAATAAAGCAGATAGTCAGAGGCTTGGATTTTACCTAGGAAAAATGGCTTGGGAAGGATGTGGATGGTCAAGAAAGCCCAGAGCACACAGAGCACTCTTGGGACTGTAAGGGCAAGCCTGGGCACATCTTGGCATAGGAGAGACAGTGGGTATGAAGTTTGGCAGTGATTATGCACCCTTGGTGTGAGAAACAGAAAACCACCACTCAGGCCTGGTACAGTGTTCTGAGAAGCAGGCACCAGGAGGCAGCAGTTCACTGTCCAGTACATTTAGCAAGAGATGAACTGCTTTGCTGAGCATCCTGTGTGGTGCCATCCCTGCAACCTGGCTATGGCTCACCTAGTGCTTCTTAGTGGTGGTTACAGCCTAGAGAATTGTTCTTAATTTTAGCAAAGTAGAGCTCCGTGAGCCTATCAGCAATGCAAAATTGTCTCATCTGTGGTTACAGTGCCAACCAATAGTCCCAACATACTTTGCAGTTGTTACAGGAATGTGGGGAGAAACTATGGGTGGATTGTTGTAATCTGTCACTGCCACTAGGGAGGGGAACACTTGAACTCAGAGTGGGTATGGGGAGGGCTTGCGATAGGAGGGACAGGACAGTGTTGAGTTCTTAACATGAGGCCTAATTAGGTTTATACATTATCATCTCTTGAATTGTATGTGTGCATGTATGTATGTATATGTGTGTTTCTGTCTTACACTGAGCCCCAGTGGCATGACTTGTACCCTTTTTCTATAGCCGAAGGATTTTCATTTTCATAAAAGAAAACAATTTTTTATGCTTTTTTTTGTTTGTTGTTGGTAGTGTTTGGTAGCCCACACTGATGTAGAACTAAGTAAGAACGATGGCTTTGACAGGCTTGACAGTTGGTGTTTTGAGACAGGGTTTCTCTGTATCCTTGGCTGAGATCTGCCTGCCTCTGCCTCCCAGAGTGCTGAGATTGTGCATAAGCATCAGACCTGAGTTTGGATCCCCAGTACCCGCTGAGAGCCTTTTTACCTTTTGGTTATGAGTTGACTCCTTAAAGACCAATATAATGCCATCTGTGCTGTGGAGTTGAGGGGCCCTTGGGCAGCATTTCTACCTATACTCTACACGTGTCGTTTACTTTTGGCCTCCCTACCATCTGTTTGCTAGGTAGGAGTAGGATTATTGTTGAACATTATCTCTTAGCACTTACCACTCCTGAGAGCCTCCATGAGTATCTATCTGTGAGTGATAGTGAGATTTGTTAGTGTTTATCTAAAATAACCAAGATTGGACATCCTCTCCTGTTTCTATTTGGGATGCTGATTAACTAACAAGAAAGGGGGACTGTGGGAAACTCGGGAACTTTAGAAGGGGGATGAACTATATAGAGCAAAAGCAGTCTAGGGAGCCGAGTTCCAGGAGCAAGGCCTGGCATGACAACGGGCTGATGTTTTGTTTCTCCTCTGCTTCTGGTTTCAGGTTAACTGTGTACTAATTGTGCTGTGTGTTTGAATTTGCTGGTCTTTATAGTTGTTCCTTCAGTGAATATTTATGAACAGCCTACCCTGGTGACACTCAGGCCTCTAGCGCTTGCTGAAACTTCTAGATCCTCTTGCTAGAGGATGGTAATAATCAGTGGGTCTGAAACACATGTTTGGAAATTAAATGCTTTCCTGTTGGGCTCTCTTCCAGTGTGCTGGAATTAATCTTGAAGTTTATATTTTATGACAAGGTAGTTAAACCTTGTAAGTATTTTAATATTTTGTCAACATTTGCATGAGCCTTCCTCCCCTAAGTTTATTTTCATTTACATTTCACAGTCTTATTCTGCCCAGCAGTTCATTTCTTTCCTTTGCAGTATTAAACCATGATTCTATTCTGAAGTCTCAGTACACATCTGCATATGTAAAAGTATGTTAAAATAGATCATTCCTCATAGGTTTGTAATTATATTTGATGCTTAGTGAGAAAAGAGCTCAAGGGATTAAATGTTTAATTTTGTGCTCAAAGCACTTAGTTTTTGCATTACAGGCTTTACACAGTCCTGTTGCTTATATAACTGACAACTGCTGGGCTGAGTAGCTAGACCCTACTTCTGTCTGTCATTCCTGGTACAAGTATCCCCTCCATGCTTGTCCAGGCTTGTCAGTGTAAGCAAGTGAGGTGCTCTCTGAGGAGCTAAGCCCATTGAAGGGAAGCAGACACACTGCTTGCTTATTTTTGGTTTTCAAGACAGAGTTCCTCTGTGTAGCCCTGGCTGTCCTGGAACTCACTCTGCAGACCAGGTTGGCCTTGAACTCAGAGAACCCTGCTCCTGCCTCCCAGGTGCTAAGATAAAGGCGTGCACCACCACCGCCAGGCTAGGTGCTGGGACCAGAGTTGTGTTTCACATGTGCGGCTCAGATTCCCTGGCAGCTACATTAAAATGAGGTGCATTTCACTTTAGTATGTTAATAATAAATACCCCAAACATTTTAACACGCCTCAGCTAATGTTAGAATTATTCAGTATTTTTGTTTTTGTTTTAGGACCTGATTTCAGGGACTAGAGAGTTAAGACTCCAAGAGGGTACCAGGCAGGCATGTGGTACATATATAATACATGCAAGCAAAACACTCATACACATAAAATAAAAATAAATCATGAAACAGAAGACCCCAGTTGCATATCTTCCAGGGTGGTCTCAACTTCATTGGGTAGTCACAGATGACTTTGAACTCCTAACCCTCCTACCCACATGTATATCCCAAGTGCAGAAGAGCATGTTTCACCATACCTTGCTTAAAAAATTGTAATACATCTTTTGGGTTGCTTTGGTTTGTTGGTACTGCTGGAGAATTGAACTCAGGTCCTTGTCCAGGCTGGGCAAGTATTCTACCAGTGAACTGCATCTCCTACCCTTAATAAAGTCTTCAATCTGTTGGGCATCTTAGGTATTAACATGTTTTATTGTACCTTTTAAAAAGATTTATTTACTTATGTATATGAGGACACTGTAGCTGTCTTGAGACACACCAGAAGAGGGTATCAGATGGTTGTGAGCCACCATGTGGTTGCTGGCACTTGAACTCAAGACCTCTGGAAGAGCAGTCGGTGCTCGTAACCACTGAGCCATCTCTCCAGCCCCCTTATTGTACCTTTTTATCAGCAATACCTGATCTCAGCTGAGTTTCGTCTTAGATCTGCGAGTTCATCTTTCCATCATATCCATAGGTGTACTTCTTAGTAACATTCTGGAGTATCTTTTTTCATGTGTGTTTTCAACATACATGTGTTGGTGTTAGTGTTTTAATG